>JAHWFP010257537.1:0-13611 GCA_023313725.1 Lithobius niger | reverse complement strand
AGTCGAGTCATTAAAGTCCAACATCATTGCTTTTGTGTTCACTTTGTAGTTCAAGTCCGAATAATGTCCGTTTACAGTAACGAGGAGATGGCCGATATTCATTTCATGTATGGACGTGGAAATGGTTACGCCCATGAAGAGCAACATCTTTACCAGCTTCAGTTTGCAGACGGTCGCTTTCCCAATATGCGCACATTTTCATCCGTGCATCGACGACTAAGGGAGCATGGTACCGTTCAACACCCCCCCCCCCCAATAATGATGGAGGAAGACCTAGGACATTCGGACACCAGCAGTCGAAGAGGCGATCTTGGAAATGGGCGTGAAAACCCCCCTCAACAAGTGCAAGACGAATTGCTGCCGAAGTAGGGGTTCCCATGTGACCGATTGCAGAACACTGCATGAACAGCCTCTGTAGCCATACCATTTTCAGTGAGTACAGACACGCTATACAGAGATCATGCACCAAGTTTGGTATTCTGTCAATGGACATCACAGCATTGCGCCAGGAACCACAATTCATGCACACGATTTTGTTTAGAAACAAGGTCCAGTTTACGAGACATACTATTATGGAATTCCATAAAAATCACATCTAGGCAGATGAAAACCCCCGTGAAATCGTACAATCAAGGCACCAGCAGACATTTCCTGTGAAAGAATAGGGTGGAATAGTGCAGGATCATTTGATAGGACCATTTATTTTGCCACGGATCCTGAATGTTGATAATTATCTACATTTCCTGCAACACGATTTGCCTGATTTATTAGAGGAGGTGCCATTGCATATGAGGCAGAATGGCTATTTTATGCTCGATGATGCTGCAGCCGTACACTTCCGAATAACTATCCAATACCTTTTGGGCAATGTCTCCCCTAACCGATGGATTCGTAGAGGGAGCCCCATTGTCTGGCCCGCATGTTCCCCAGACTGTAATCCCCTTGACTTTTACCTTTGGGGGCATTTGAAGACACTGGTCTACAGTCAGTAAGTTCCAAATATTGAAGTATTCCGTGAGTGGATAGTGGCTGGTTTTGAATCTGTACGAAATAGCCCTGGAAGCCTTGAACTCGTACGGCTGCCAAAAGGACGATATTATGGGAGAATGCATCGGGGTTGGAGGGGGATTTTCGAACATTTACTTTATCTTTAACATTGCCATTATCTTTCACAGTTAGTTAGGTGTCCCCAAATACTGTGAGACCTCATACTGTGATGTACTACTGACAATACCGTGAAGAGTCCCCATTTTGTGTCATTGATTTCACTCTTGAAGGTTGTGCATGACACTCGAATGATTTTTGTGCATTGGAAGGTCTCAGGTTGGACTTCAAAACCAGTTACATGGTCCTGATTGGGAGCATGTAATGGAAATCTGTAGTCGTATACGTTTGACCTGTGATGGCCAACTGGTTACCGCGTATTACATAAAGCGAGATTTTGTTCGTTCAATTTGAACCACGCACTGCTTTCTTTCAAAACATTTTCCTCGAAACTATGGCCCTACGGGTTTCAAACATAAGGCTCCCTTTGTGGGTCTCTTTCTGGGGAATCTATTTTTGGTGTGCGACGTGGCACTACATTGAACATTAACAACACGGGGAAGGAAGGGGGTATTAACGAGAATGCCATGGCGCCATCTAGCAGCAGTGATATTATTAACCTTTATAGAATGCTCCCAGGTGCACGAGGACGAACCAAATGTTCACTCAATAGTTAAGGATGTCGTGGCTTTTAGCTTTCGTTAAAAGAAATGCCGTTGTGCATTCCTTTGCTTGGTGCAAGTAAGTGATAGATACTACTAGATAGTGCTAGATGTTGCCTGATTCTGCCTACTTTTAATTGGTGATAGTGCCACCCAGGGTAGAAGAATATATAGGGAGTACCACTTTTTCTCTCACAACGGTAAACATTTAGCCGAAAGAAGTACCTGCTTTCAGCGATTTACTGCCAGAGGGTGCTGTCCTCAAGTAACGGAAGTGCAAAGCATCATGGGGATCAAAACTATTTAGCGTCACTAAAACTAATTGATTATACGATAAGAATACACAATTAATCGTTTAAAATATACCATAATTCAGATTAGAACATTAAAATAATTTTAAGAAAGATCAGCACTGGCTGATCGTTTTACTTTTTTTAAAACATTCAATTTTAAAACGGGTTGTCGTTACGAGTGGAGCTAAGTTTAACACATGGTTTTGTGTTCCGAGAACGCCCGACAAGCGTTCTCATCGCCCGTTCAGGCTGAAGCTTCATCCGTGGTTTATGTTTATTGTAAGGAACTATATACGATTTGAATCGAATGCAAAATAAGTTCTTTTACTTCGGATGATACCCACGCACGAGTATTTCGTCTGTTTCCGCAGGTATTGTCTCTATTACAATGGTTACCATGGCAACGACGCCGCCATGTTTTATTTCAAGTTTTGGCTCCTACGAGAACCAGACAAGTACTGCCTTCTAGTGCCGTTGGTGGAAGCAGGTCTTTCTTTACCCCACGCAGGACTCGCTACAGTACTGGCCGGATCTTGGATGAAAAATAGCATACGCGACTGGAGTGAGCAATATGGCCGCCGAAAACGCCACTTATGCGATTATTCGTTGTGTTGCCTCGTTTTGTCAACCGAGGGCGACATCATCCGTACAAAAATGCTAACGTTCCTTTACTTGCAGCACTTTCTGGATACACGAACATGTCCTTTTTTTTCCCCAAGGGCAGAGAAATAGCTTAACTGTGGCTGAGTGACAACTTAAAAACTATTTAAAAATACTTTAATACATAATAAAAATATGTCACGCAAATTTACGTAAAATTAAAATTATATTTTGAAAACCGCCACTAGATGTCGCGACTCTCCGTACAAAAATTCACAGATGCTATTTGTCAATTCCCGAACAGACCTCAAGAAATGGGACATTTTGTCCATTTTGTCCATTTTGTCTACCCCCTCTAATTCGTTGTGTGAAAGTTTACTGGCCATGCCCCACGTTTTCAGAAAAGCGTCACTACCTACTAATCTACCCTGCTGCCACCTTAGAGCAATAAAATCACTTCGTTACGAGAGGCCTGTAGAGCAGTGACACGACGTAGTATTATTGTATATAACTCTATGCTGGAGCCTTAATGGGTTAGCTGCAAGGGGCACTGCAGAGAGAAACAGAAGGGCGTCATACTGAAGCCGATGCTGTGAAGAGTGATTTCTTAGATCTAAAACACGCGATTTTTGTTGTTGGAGAAAACAACGTAATTTTAAGCCTAAGAAATCCGCTCTTCCATTGTTTTTCCCTCCATTTTTATGTAGTGCACCTTGTAGTTATGCCCTCCAAAACCCATACTGGTGCCAATATGGCGGCAAATGTCACTGCTCTATACTCCTACGGACAGCAACAATCAGTTGCGTTATTTAGCGACGTCATCAACAACTAGAGAGACTAGCGGGATGCAGAGACACAGGGGGTAAACAGGAGGAAGCTCGTGTTGTTACTACGGTAACTCATTCAAGCAAACAAAACTTTTTTCCGACATACACAAAACTTTAATGAAACCGAAACTTCGGCATTCCAACACCGGATAAAACATCAAAACCTAAACTGCGCCAGCGCCAGTGACCATTCATAAATGTTGTCTGCGTCCCACGTATGGTCACAATAAGCCACCGTACGTTGCGATCACGCAGCTTTAAAATGACCAGTGAACAACAATAGGGCAGTGACACGACGTAGTATTATTGTGTATAACTCTATGGTGGAGCCAGTAACTGGGTTAGCTGCAAGGAACACTGGAGGGAGGAAGGAAGATCGTCTTATTGAAGCCAATGCTATTAGACTGGATTTCTTAAGCCTATAACGCGCGATTTTTGTTGCTGGAGAAATCAACGTTCTTTTAAGCCTAGAAATCCGCTCTCAAAGCACTGTCTTGACTAGAAGTGCCGTTTTTTTCGTTACATTTTAATCTAGTGCACCTTGTAGCTATTACCTCCAAATTGTATCTCGTAGCCAAAATGACGTCACATGACGCTGCTCTATAAGGAGAGCGAGTGAGAGTAAGTTTCGTGAAGGTATTTAAATTGTGTTGGCTAACATTTGCCATATGCGGTTTGTAAAAATACCACGAATTGTTTTGCCAGTTTGCGACCAGCGCAATGTTTATTTGCCGCCATCTTTGAACTTCAGTGTGGGCCGACTTAATCCACGATTTCCAACCGTCGCCATGTTGTCTGCACAACTGCGGTCCTTGCGCTCTTTGCGCTAACAAGCAAGGCCCTTCTGTGAAGTTGCATTGCAACTGTATGGACAGGACTACCTATATTTAAAAGACTCAACGCTCGGGTTCACGTTGCATGCTAGACGCGTCGTCCAAGCGTTGTGCTGAACTGAAAGCACGAAGAACAAAAAACCCCAATCGTAGCATTGATTAATGTTAGCGGGATGCACAAAAACATGATATCTTCTCATTATTAGATTTACCGGTGTTGCAGCGCTAAACGAAGATTATTTTACGGTAATGGTGACTATTCTTGAAGTCTTCGGACGAGTTACTGCTACGTCAAAGGATCGTTTAACACATTTTTAATGAGAATTGAAAACGCCGTAGCGTATCATACAGTACAATACACACGTGCCTAGGTTGCTCTTCTGCTTGAAATTCATGAAATTAAACCTCCGGAGGCTTTGTTTTGTCGTCGAGTGAACAAAGAGGCCCTTTGTTGGCTACACAGTGTTTGTCGTCACTCGTAGCTGCATTCATGTTTGATTTGGAGGTAATGACAATGTATTGTATAGCAAGTGACTTTCCCCAGGGAAGGGACCCCCTCCCCCTCCTCCTTTCGGCACCACTTATGAAGAAATTTTACGAGGAGGTTTTTTCCATGGAGACTTGAGATTTACAATGTCCGATTATGGTTTAGGTTTAAGTTAGGGTAGGGTAGTTTAATCATGAGTGTATGGCTTACAGGCCGCATAGTACTCAATAAAATAAAATAAAAATAAAATCAAGAGGTACGTAGCATGAAGCCATTGTTGGCAAGCTTTAATAATTTCGTGTCAATGCGGTGTTTTAAGTTTAAAATCCGCGTATCGCGTGTCACACGTACCTTTCACAGTTCAGTCCGCATGCCAGAGCAGTTCATTTTTGGGGTGTAATAGCGTGACTGCATGGTGGCAGAATCGGTGGCTAACTGGACGACGCTACGAATTTCTAACTTTAAGCCTTTACCACTGGAGTAGGCAGTAGTGCCTTTACATCCAGGTAGCCTTGCTTCTGTGAAGTTGCATTGCAACTGTAGGAACTGCTAGAGTTTCTATCCCCCTGGGTAAAGAGGCACATTTAACACCCTCTAGCAGTGTTGATTTGCAAAACTTATGCGTTTCTTTCGTGGAAACGGTACAGTAAAACAAAAGTATGGGATGTGATTAATGTAAAACTGTATACATAAACGGGATTGACATAGTGTGCAATTAAATAATATCCACTGAGTTTGCACCACACTGGTTTTTTGCTGTGGTTTGGTTAACTAAATCTCTCGATGTAAAAGAAACATTTCGGTATTCCTAAGCCAAAGGCAGAGCCGAAGCCGTCAGGATCAGCATCGGCATATCCAAAAACCCAAGGAGACATAGCCATTATTCTTTTTCTCCTTTCGTCCCCACCCTCCAGCAAGTCAAAAGCTTTAAAACTCGTTATATTACCTTGCAACACGCCGTTAAAAGTTTAAGGGTTAAATTAATGGGTGCTGGTTGTACACGTGCTGACCTGAATGTGCCATAAGCCCATCCGACTTTTTATTATTGTTATTATATACTGTTAAGTTTGAAATTGTTAGAACTCTTAAAACGTTTATTCTCCTATTAGGCCCGAACGCAATTTGTGCGGGATTAATGTTTAGCACGTTTAATTCCGTTTCCGGATTAATGTCGTCGTTGTTGCTGACTCACCCATCAGCACAGCGACGTGATGTTTTAAAAGCTCATATCACTGACGGCTGCATTGTCTTTTCGTATCGAATTTCGATATTTTAAAGCTGCAGTCGTCTGATTACTACGTTTCAGGTTGCGTTTGTACGTTACTAAATATGTAAAGGGATACCACTCCATTGTAGGAGAACGTTAAATATGTTGCAAATTAAACCGCACCATCCTGGGAAAACGAGTTTTGTTTCGGCATCATAATAGCCGTAGGCAGGAGGTTATATACATGCACGTCCGCTGGATGTAGGAGTACCCATGCTTTAACTCGCACTTCGTATTCCCCCGTACAATCTACAGGTTAGATGATTTAAAGGCGCTGTTCACCATTTCGATAGAGCAGTGACATTTACCGCCATATTGGCACCAGTATGGGTTTTGGAGGGCATAACTACAAGATGCACTATATAAAAATGGAGGGAAAAACAACGGAAGAGCGGATTTCTTAGGTTTAAAATAACGTTGTTTTCTCCAACAACAAAAATCGTGCGTTCTAGGTCTAAGAAATCACTCTTCACAGCATTGGCTTCAGTATGACGCCCTTCTGTTTCTCTCTGCAGTGCCCCTTGCAGCTAACCCATTAAGGCTCCAGCATAGAGTTATATACAATAATACTACGTCGTGTCACTGCTCTATAGCGTTGCTCATATTCTAAACACAGAAATCCACGTTCAGGTTCACCGCCATCCAATAGACTGATGTGGGTCACGTGATCACGTTTTTGTTATTTGCTGCTGCGAATAGCGTTGTTCCATTTTTAATTTACCACTATTTTCCTTATATTGCTCGAAGATTCTACGGTGCTGCATCTAGAAGTTGAATAGGTGAAAAGGTGCCTAACATTGGAAATTTTTTTCTCTTAGTTGAATTGCCCTATAAAGTAATAATTTATTTATTTTTATCTTAAAGTGTGTTGAAATACGAGTCTAGGACATATTTACAATTTTCATTTTGCCATTTTTTGTGGGTGTACTGTGCAAGGTACATTTTTGGTTAATTTTAATACAATTTAATTTTGTTAACGTCGACAAAATTTGGTACACATGAATGAGAACGGTCTCTAAATAATCCGTATACATAGTTCTATCACGTGAACCAAAATCATTTTGCTGCCACAATTTTTTTACGTTTTATAATAAAATCACAATTTGCATATGTCGTATATATATAACCAAAGTTTTGCAATTTCTTTAAAAAGTCTACACCGGAAGTGTGTAGAAGTATGATTTTGGTTCACTTTATAGTCACCACACCTGGAAACTTCGGTAAAAAAAAATTCAAGTCAGTATCTCATTTCAGTGTAAAGTTATGATGTTTTTTAGTGAGAATATACCTTCATAATTTTATAACAAGAATTAACCAATGGGAAGCCAATAAACGGCAGCCACCAGCCAATCACACCTTCTTAACACTGACTAAACGACCACACGGTATTTTATCAGATTAAATTGTCAGCGTCATCTCTCCATCTTGAATTAACGTTCGACTAGTTTTGTATCGTGGCTTGCCCCGCATAAAGAAAGTATGAAAGAACTGCATTTGGTAGGTCTATACCAATTTCTAAACGTATACGACGTACCTGATAGTCAAGAGACACATTATGTCGTCTCGGCGATGAGCTGTTAATCTTTGGTTACCATAGTAACAGAAGTCAGCTTTCCGCCGAAGCCCAAACGCCGTTAAATCCATGAAAAACACTTTGATTAAGAATAAAACACGTATTTACTATCCTTGAAGCGCTCTGGCAGTTGTCTGCTTTCACGGCAAGTTACTTTCGGTTTCGGTTAAGTTTGTGATAGATTGTTGGGGAAACAAAACTACATTACTCAGGGTGATGACCGTAGAAAAGAGCATTCCTACAGATACTAAACGAACCATTGAGTGCATCTGGCACCAATTAGTACGCTTTTATCATTTCGTGCAAACAGGAATTGTGAATTCAAGCGAGAAACCACTACAATACAACTAGGCCTTGTTATGCAAGTTGAAGTTTTATTTTAAAGTTGATGTCTACCAGAGACGGTATACTCTCGTTTCAAATATGACTCGAGCGTAGTTTAAGTATCGATAAATTTTCTCAACCACTCGTTACATTCCCAAGCTGATAAAAACACCTCGCGCAAGCGCTCGGTATTTTTTCAACTTCGGAATGCAACTCTTGGTTGAGAAAATTTATCAATAAAAAACTACGCTCTCGTTATATTATTACTGATTAACCGCTAGCGATGTTCGCGCTTCATGAAAATCAAGTTTGAACGTGGTGAAACTTATAACCTTGCGCAACGCTAACTTAAAAAAATTGGTGTTTTTAGCCATAAAAGGTCTCGGTTAATAAAAAAAAACTGTTGTACCATGAAGAAAGCATTTTCCTGCTATATTTTGGGAATTTTTTTTAGAGCAGATTTAGATTCCCGGCAAGCGCAAAAACTGGCGTGGAGTCGGGAGACAAGACACACAATTTCTACTCTGGGCAGCCTTGGCTTGAGAAACAACGCGCCTTCCATGCGTCAAGTTCGTTTTAACTCTATAGTGTTTGCGATTTAACTCTAGTGCTTAGGCTAACAGCAGTACAACGGATTTTCTTCACACAACCTAGCAAAATTGTCCCTCTTGCCTTCTTAGAGTTTAGCTTCTGCTGGCTTCTCACCAGAACTCCAGCGTAGTTGGTCAGAAGCCGAACTGCACCGTGGGAATTTATTACTAGACTAGAAATTTCCTGCAGTAATACCGCTGACAATTAACCACATGGTATTACCGCTAATTTCTTCGCCTCCATCTTGTTTTTACTGCAATGTGGCATTCCCGTTTCAATACCTCTTCAATCCAGTTTAAGTATAGATAATTATTCTGCATCACTCGTTTCTTTCCCAAGCTGATAAAAACACCTCACGTAAATACTCGGCGTTTTTCAGCTCAGATTGCAACTCGTGAAGGAGAAAAATTATCGGTATTAAACTATAAGCTCTTGCAGTATTAGTACTTCTGTAAAATTATAAGTAAACTACCTGAATGCACCGTTTGCAACGCTGGTTAGGTATGGTAGCTCATACGTATGTCCATGTTCGACCGAATTAAGTTTCTTAAAATTTTTGCACACACTCGCTAATTAACGCTGATTGAGCGAGCGAAGCGATCCTATGACTCAAATACCCCACGCCACCGTTGATACTCCACCCCCCGCCTTTCTATGATCACTTTTATTATATTCTTCCATGTTCATGTGTGCAGAAATATCAGCCATCACGTGTCTCAAATCTCCCCCCCCCCCCACCGCTAATGATCCCCCCTCCCATTTTCTAATGATCACTTCTATTATATTCTTCCATGTTCCTGTTCCTGCTGGCGGAAAGAAATGCGAAAAGAATGCTGTCCTGAAAAGCTTTCCCCAATGCTTCTCTGCTACCAGATGCGTGGTGCCATTGATTTTTACTTAATTCTTAAAAGTAGCGCTTAAACGTAATAGTCTTGATTTACACGATCTTATTATATAGACTAGAGTTTCCCGGCATAAAATTCCTTCAGTCTAGCTGGTTCCCATGAAATTACGCATCCCAGTATTACGTATCCAGGACATTTTGTAACCCTGTGTGTTCCAGGACAATATTGTCTAAATCAACAGATAGCTTGCCGAGCTTGGTCAAATTTATGCCGGTTTAGCTGGCTCCCACGAAATTAAGCAGTGCCTTTAATATCCAAGGGCATCCCAGGACTGCGTGCCTGAATAATAAAAATGACTTACTTGAAAGAGTCAATTCAGTATCTTTATAACCTTAGATCACAAACGAAGATAATGTAGATCATTAACACTTAATTTACACTAATTTGACTCCTTTTGCTCCACCAGTGCTGTTTGTACAAAAGTATAGAAAAGTCGTTTTGTTAGATGGCATCAGTTTCCTTGACAGAATTTCAACAGGCAGGATCGATAGTTTCACTGGGGAACAATTTTTAACGCAATGGGTTCAAGAGAGCAGCCGCTTTTACTCAGTCCTTGTATCCCAGGTTATCAACGTCTGAATTAACTAATTTTCCCTTGATTTGATTCTTTTTGCACCGCCAGTGCTGTTTGTAGAGGAAAACTTCTGATTTTCTGGATTTCAGTTGACAATCAATCAACTTTCTTAAAGCAACATCCAGCCTGCCTTATAACCTTCCGCCTGCCTCATAACACCCACGCGACGATCACATCCGCGTATTTACCACAGCTAAGATCAACTGAGACAGTAGCTTCGTTCCTCAAAGCGAAAAACGTAGCTAATTGTCTCAGTTGGCATTGCGCCTAATAGTCCAGCCAGCGTGAACCCATTGATTGTGTCCTCAAAAACCGGAATGATTCTTGTATTTTAAAATCACAATTTATAATTTTCTAGACTAGTGTCTTATAATTTTGCTTCGGCGATCTATTGGAATAATTAATTTTAATTTTTACTGCATTAGTCTTCTAGATTTTTGATCTCATAGTAATTACTAGCAAACGATTAAAATTAATACTGCGCACACACAGATAAAACTTCCAAGGTCATTGTAGGCGCGTGATGCATCATTTATGTTCGGGGCGAACGTAAATAAAGTTAGTAATATTCAACAATAAATCTCCTAGACGCCACATTTTAAAACGGATTTTTAGCAAGGGAAAGACTAACGGTAAGTAAATAGACCTTTGGGACCGTAGTTGATATGGAGGATCGAGAAAAATGGCGCTGGGAGGTAAATCCCTTTAAACTAGCCAGACTGATCAATGACCGATTCGACTCGATTACGTCACTTCCATCGAATGTGACGTCAGGCTTCAGTCTTTTAGGAACGGGTTCGATGCTTCAGCGTATTCATGAACGTATGTCCACCATCATGCTTGCGTTGTTAAGGGTGTTGTCAAGGAGTTTTGAATTATACAACGATTAGTTGAGTGGCTTGTTACTACTAATGACAACCTGTTACTACTTGTGGTTGCTGGAGGTTTCCGAATCTGGTCGAACCCCTGGAAAGGGGTCCCCGCCAGGACTGCCGGCCAGGATAGCGTGAGAGGCTACCATGCTCCTTCAGCGACTATGGGAACTATTATGGTCAATTCTGGACAATCTTTCGGCCCCTACGAAGATCGGAGGTTTCCCGGGTCGAATCCCGGGTTGGCACCCCCTTTTAACAGGTATTTCTTCTTCTCTAAAAATCTTGTAATGTTCAAAATTGAGCCGGTTCAGCCACACAAGCAATTGCTTCGGCTGACTTAAGGCTCAAAAGGAATTAATTAAAAAAAAATTCTTTATAAAAAAAAAACATTACATATACATATATATTATATAAAGAATATATACAGATAAAAACAATACGGAAAGCCCAACGTTAGACTGCCTGAGCGGGGAATTGAACCCACGACTTTTGAATGCAAAGGCTGAAGTCCTACCGCTTAGGCCATGTTAGGAGCAATAGGACTTCGGACCTTGGATTCAACGGTAGCGGGTTCAATTCCCCGCTCAGGCAGTTTGAGATTTAAATACGAAAAGCAACATAAACAGGCTTGCATCCGTATTTACATAGAGGTTAGGTGATAATTCTACATTTTGGTGAAATTGACGTAGCACCGCTACCAGTCAAAACGTGTGCGTCTGT
This sequence comes from Lithobius niger, assembly GCA_023313725.1. Taxonomy (NCBI): domain Eukaryota; kingdom Metazoa; phylum Arthropoda; class Chilopoda; order Lithobiomorpha; family Lithobiidae; genus Lithobius; species Lithobius niger. Next base: position 2,036 of record JAHWFP010257537.1, on the reverse strand, counting down.
ACGTGGTACCAAAGTGGTAAGTCAATCCATGTACCATGGATTCCAAGGTACCAACTGATGACGAACGGCTCGTTACTGATAGAATGTGCTATCTCTAGTTACCACTTTGTTGCCTTAACAAATATCTCTCCGCTCTGAGATAGTCTGTTTCTTTATATATTGTGGTACTACCGATTTCGCATTGGTAAATTCAAGCGGCCAGTGCCGATCGGGGCCACTGTTGGTCCGGCCGACCCGCTTTCGCATTGATTAATTCAACGGCTCGCTGATCACGATTTACAGCACCGCCACGTGTCGGTTTGTGGTACTTTACACATTCCACTTTCTGCCGCTACACAGCAGCACCATTCATAAACCATTCTGATTTAAGCGGCGCTGGCCGGCTCCGTCTCTAATTTGATTTCGCATTGGTAAATAAAGCGGTCTTGGCCGTGCCAGGCGCGGCCAGGCTTACACCATTGATGTGAGCCGGGCCGGCTCTCGAAATACCGGACCGGCCTAGGCCGGCCCGATTTCGCATTGGTTAATAAAACGGTGCCCAGCCCTCCTTGGCACGGCCAGGGCCACTTGAATTTACCAATGCGAAATCGGTATAAAGGTGACTGCCTCCATCTGAAACTGGCTGCCTGTTGTCTGTACCCTAAGAATCGATGGTATCAATGGAATCCAGAGGCCAAGTGGTGGTCAAACTGGCACGTTCAGAGACAAATGATAATGCTGAAACAGCAGTACCTCCAACTACTGCTGAATCACTAACGGAGCCGTAAATATAGTTCCTGTAATCTGAGTTTAATGTGCCTATTAAACGAATGACTGGTTGCCGTCTACCATTATTCAGTTTTATGCAGCACTTGCAACAAGCGAAGGAATGCGCAAAGAAATTTCTTTTTACACAACAAACTAGCCACGTGCCTCCTTAATTATTGAATGCAAAGTTGGTGCGTCCACGTGCACCAGGGAGAAATTGGCCAAGGTCAACGATATCACTGTCACTCGATGGCGCCCATCAAGCGTTTCAAAATCAGTGTTTCAAAACGGTCGATATATGTGTAGAAAAAAGCGTCCGTGATGTCGTTAGGCTTATCTTCACCGCTGGCTTCCTAGTCCACATGGGCGCACCAACTTTAAGCACAATAATTAAGGAGGCACGTGGCTTGTTTGTTGTGTTAAAATGAAATTTATTTGTGTTTTCCTACGCCTGTTGAATAGACAGAACTATACGCCGCAAATGGATATAGATGTTGCAGCTTGTCATTTGGTGGCAATCTCCCTTTAAGGCCTAAAACCCTTTCAGTAAACGAAACAAGTGTACTGCGAAAATATTTTCGTATTCTTATTCGAATCTTGGAAAATGTTTTTTTTTTGTCTTGTTTTGCCAGAAGTACAATCATTGTGTAATGTATTGCCATACTTTGTTTCTCTTTTAAGCTGCAGTAATAATTCTTTTTAATTCAGCTAAAGCTAAATACGTAACGTTACCTCATAGACAGCATTACGTAACAGTGCTTAAGGCCACTAAAAATTAATTAGGTGGTTCTCAGGAGCGCACGCAAGGGTTTTTTTTCTTAGCGCATGAAACGTTTTTTTACGACATTTGTCTAAAAAAAAACTGCCAATCACGCGTAAGCACTTTCACCAAACATTACCTGGAACCGATGAGCACGTGAGCTCTTTGCTCCATTCACACGATCGCCTTGAAACGAATCTAAGGATCGTTAAGTGGCATGTCACAACTAAAAACCTTTGATCTAAAGAATGACTTTTATCAAATGTGCAACTGTTGCACATTTGATCGTGGCATTAAAACACTGAAATTGTATTCGACAACAAAATGTAAGCTGCTGATTTCATTTTGTTCGGTAAAAAAAAAAAACATGCCTGCATCTGAAAAATCACGAATAAAACTTAAAAAAAAAACACCGCCCGCTCGCATCAATTTTTTTTAGTACCCCTCCCGAGAACCACTTAATTAATTTTTAGCGGCCTATTAAGTTACAACTAAAATTCAGTGTTAAAATTTGGTTCTAATGCTGTAA
>JAHWFP010257536.1:0-34863 GCA_023313725.1 Lithobius niger | reverse complement strand
GTCGTGGGTTCAATTCCCCGCCAGGTAATCTGACATTTAAGTCTAAAAGGCAACGTAAATAAGTTTGCATCCGTATTTATTTAACCTTCTCGAGCCCATTTGACTTTCCGTCCTGTTTAAGCTAAGGAGCTCAGAATGCTTAATGAAATAAATAGAAAAAACATTGATTAATTAATTAAGCCCTAACAACGTCTTAAAGACTACGCAGACACCGCCGCATCACATAAAAGACGCTGCGTCAAGAACTTTTTTTACGGTTTCTGACAAACTTTGAGCAAATTTTCGCCATATTCTTAATTTTCGAACGATTTTATTGTTTCACCCTCCCGACGAGACCTTTCCATTGGGCCGAAAGCCAACTCAGTAGATCAAAGCATTCACAAGTTACTGTAAAAGTTAATATAACAGGTGGTTGCAAAAAATGGTTTGTTAAAATATTTTTTTTTCTTCGTAGGGCCTAAATTGATTTCGCACGAAAAAAACTTAAAATAATAAAACACAAAGGAGCCAATTTGCGGACAGCTAAAAAGAACAAGTGAGTAGCAATTGTTATGAAAAAAAAAATTCACGTGGCATCGAGTACGGGAATTAAACTCATGTCCTTTGGATTGGGCCTCTATAGTTAATTTTATATTATTAATGTTATAGTTCATTTAGCTAACTTGACGCCGATAATACAAAAAAATATTTTTTTATGTATATAATTGCTGCTCACTTTCATTCTTAGATGTTCAAATGTTGTTTGCAATTGCTTCTTCGGGCAAACTAATATTTATAGATAATTTCCGTGTCATTAAATAAAGGATAATGAGCAGGATGTAATTGTGGAGCGAGGGCCACCTTAACCACAACATTATTTTCTCATTGGGTGTCGGGGGGGGGGGGGCCAGATAGCCATAGCCTGCTGCAACAAAAAAATGACAGTATTTTCTCAACGTGAGATTTCAAAACATATTAGAAGCAAACGTCTTGCAGTTTACAGCCAAAATATTGCCATGTAGAGAATCCCATTTATTGTTTTTGTCTTCAGGGCACTCCAAAAATGCATTAGGAATTGAGTTACGAGTTAGAACATGGAAACTGACAATACTACGATTCCTTTTCTGTATATTCCACACAGCAGACATCTGCCTTATTGCGTGCAGAAAGAGCAGGTTGTATCCAAATTTGGTTTCCATAGAAACGAGAAGAAACACTCGCCTATATGAAAAATAAAAGACCTTGGCTTCGTCTTTGAGGAGAGCAGGTGACATTGAAGTTCTGTCCCTTCAATTATTATTACAACCGACGGATAATGTAGGGTTTGTGAGTTGGGCGGATCTCACTTTCGGACTCAACCCAAAAGACGTTTACTGAAATACCGTCGTTTTCCCGCAAATATGTATGAGACGATAAAAGGGAGAAAGTAAACACAATCGTGGTTTCCCTCCAAGGTTTCAAAAGCGTGCGTTTTGTTATTATTATTAATTCTTAAGCGGAAGTAAGAGGAGTGAGGTGACGACCTGGTTGGGTGGGGTGGCAGGTGAAAACGTCACATCGTTGGATGCCTTTCGGATGGCTCTTCAAAAAAGCCGCAGTGCCAAATGGCTGCGCATGCGCTTACCCAAATAAATAACGTAAGAATGAATCCACCCAAAACCAAAACTGGTGTAAGAGAAGCCGCTAAAATTCCAAAAAGTGTCGGCCTTTGAAAGTAGTGATATCATTTACCCAGGGAAAGGCCGCCAAGGTTAATCCTATTAGCCAAGTTAATCGCATATACTAATAGTTCGAAAGTTAAATGAAAACTAGAAGATTGCTACTAACGGTAGCAATCGTCAAGTTTTCATTTAACGTCCAAAGTATTATTTGGTGCGATTAACTTGGCTAATATGATTAAGCTTGGCGGCCTTTCCCTGGTTGAATGATATCACTACTTTGAAAGGCAGACCCAATTTGGAAACTTGGTGGCTTCTCTTATACCAGTTTTGGCATGCAGAAAGAAGAAAATATGGAAAACCAAATTAATTTATCGTAGGAAAAACTATTAAATTACGTCTAATGCTTTATTAATGCATCATTCAAGGCAACATAAAACCAACAATAACGCTAAATGTTTTCTGAAATTTTTGTTTCAATATTTTTTTTGATGCCGGCGTCATCTGCAGCAAAGTAACGCTTGCATAGTAACTAGCTCAACTTTTAACATTACCAGACATTTTGAAACAGAAACAAGTGGGGGCAAACGCAGGAAACCTCTGATCATGACAGGGTGGAATGAATATCCAAAATATGCCACAGCAGCACCGAGAATTGGTGAAGGAGCCTGTTGGTTTCTTCCAGTTCGATGACAGGTTTCTTAAGCACTTTGCCTGGGTGTTCTTTCCAACAATTACCGATCACTTCAGCCACGGATGGGGGTAACGGGGCAGTGCCCCCAAGGCACTAAATTGCTGAAAATTAATTGTTTTATGGGACTCTGTGGGATATAAAATAATCCCCTCCCTCATTTCCTGGACCCCTTAGCTGAATTGTCGGAACCCATTGATTACGTTTTTTTTCTCTCTGCCACCCCCTCCCCTCCCCCTCCCCAAAAAAATAACCTGGGTGCACCACTGGGCAAAGCAATACAAAACTATTGTAATCTCTGGAAATTACCTAATTTATAAGGTAATTTCTGGAAATTACCTTGACATGGTAATGTCAACGTAATGTGGGGAAGATAAATCTACCATCAAACAGGGCTTTAAACAACTTCGAAGAAATGAAAAATTGCTCTCTTTCCTTACCAACTATGTCAAAATGATAGAAAGATAAAAACTGATTACAAATCACAACTACATCGTACGTTAATGATATTTTTTTATACGGTCATACGTAATTTTGTACGAAGGAATTAAAAGTGTAAATTACGCAGTACTCAATGCTTTGACGTGTATACACAATTCACGATTTTGGCTTGTGTGTAACAAAATAATCAGTAACAAAAAAAAAAAAAAAATCAGCAATCCTAAAACAAGTATTTGTCGAAACGATTAGCCGTGTCCGTTTGGTTTCGGCTTATCGCCTCCCGAAAAATGGTATTCAAAAATCATCTTGCTTCTAAAAAAAAAATTAACCCACACAGCCCAACGGATCTTCACTTAGGCTCGCCACTTACTGAAGTTATCGAATAATCAGACAACGGACGACTAAAAAAAATAAATAAATAAAAACAGCCGAAACAACAGCTTAAGTGCGGCTCGATATGCCGAAAATTTCCAATTTTTCTTTTTTTTTTTTTGCTCGATATGCCGAACAGATAAAGACTTAAACAAACGGGCGTGAGTGTTTTGTCGGAAAGAGTAGCTGACATTACAACTTGGAAACCTGGTATTTAAATTGACGTGTCGTCAATGAGTCAGACAGCAAAAACTGGAAATGTTAAAGATTAATAGCTAATTAAAGGTAGGATGACTGCGTGATTTTCAACCGAGCAAAAGACACAAAAAATGTGTTCCGCGACTGAGTAATAAAAGTAACTTGTTTGCATTACGTGGCGAACGCATAATGAGACTTCAAACAAAGCTATTGAGGGATCTGATACTTGTTTAAAGCTATCTTTAACCTTATTACATGCATCACTACACACACATAAACACACGCAAAAAGGGATTAAAATTAATCGCCAAATTATTTAAATTTGGACAGAGATAACGATGTAAAGGCTCCACTTTAGACTTTATGTTGTTCACGAAATATTGTTTCTTTGTTAACATTTTCCAATAAAGCATCTTTAGCACTCTGGATATTAAATAAATTAGGGTGGAATTAAATGGACACCATTTCCCTGTTTTTACCACAACCCGAGGAAAAAGTAGCGTTTGTAACATTTATATAGAGCAAAAGCAATAAACGTCATAATGGCTACGTACGCCGTTATGACGTTTACTGCTTTTGCTCTATGAAAATGTTACAAACACTACCTTTCCTTGGGATGTGGCAAAAACAGGGAAACGGCGTGTCCATTTTATTCCACCCTAATTTATTTAATATGGTTAAAAAAAAAAGGGTAAGGGTCTGTAAGGGATACCAGCGCCCCGTAGCTGTCTCAGTGACAAACTGGCAGTTGGCGAGCTAACTGCAAGGGGCGCTGGTTAAACATGGAGGTAAAAGGCAACGGTGCATTTAGTCACGTCAATGCTATGAGAGTTCTAGGCCTAAAAAACGTTATTCTGTCCAATCCTTTACGCCACAAAACACATTAAGGTTGTAAATCGGAAAAAAAAGGCCACTTGCTGAAAAATTAATGCAGCTGCCAACAAATAAAAAAAGAAAAATCAGCATCCGCTCTCACAGAATTGGCTTCACAAACTACGCTAATGTTTTTACCTCGGCGTATATCTAGTGCACCTCGTCGATAGCTCAACAACTGGCTCCAGATACGAACTCCGCAGTGAATAAGACGTTATTCACGAGAAGTTTGACTGAATGCAACGAAACCGTGTCGCATAGGAAGCAATCAGTTTTATGGATAATCACATAACATACTAACGGTTCTGTGACGGTCACTTGTTAGTCGTTGACCACTGAAACTTCTGAACTTTCAAGGTTTAGATAAAAGACGCATGCACACAGACGCGATTGGAGCTAAGGGAACCCTGATAAAGTCAGGGACAGGGAGAGACACTACCCAGCTCCTTGCAGCTTGGATCTTACTCTGAAAAACTTTCGTGCCTGCCGTGATAACAGATGATCCTTGATTTGACGTACATGTAGACTACAAATTTTTAAAATTCCAATGAAATCTTTAATGACGCAGAAGCATCAATTCAAAAATTTGATCTGTTTATAATATTAAACGTGAGTGGGTGATGTGATTGTTGCTGCCATAGGAAAAGTGATGGTAGCAAATGCTTAGATGACTGAGGACTATATTCTAGAAACTGTAAGTCGGCCAATGACTAAACTGGCGCAATTTTGTAAATTCTTTCCCTAGTGTGGAACTTGGGAGGTAGGGGGAGGAGAGGGGCAGAGTAGATAATAGTCGGCTGGTCACGTATTTCAAGATTAGGTGAGTTGAAATGAAAGCGTTGAGGGCAGAAAGTGTTAAAAATCGTAGGGAATAACAATAATACTAGCTAATAAAAAACGTTGGTCCAGATTTATAACTTTTTTAAGCATGGCCATATCAGGAAATGAACTTTACGTCACTTTTTACTAAGATGATTACGGCACCGTGAACGCGTTTTTTCCCCCAATCTTTAGGTCATTGGGCAACAAATGTTATGCGATGCTATGCTATGTTGTGTTATGCTTATACTTATTCAGGAGTTCATGAGTACTTATTCAAAAGTTACTCTATCGTCATGATCATGGATATCGGTCGAAGCTGGTCTAAAGAATACCGTAGGCTAAATCTTCTATTTCTGGCCAGGTCCTGAACTGCAGCCAGTCTCTAATTGTAGCCGGGCGTTTTGTCAATCACGAATTAGTAGTAGCCGGGTCAAAATGGCTTGATTTAGAGAAAATTCTATAAAAGAGTATGTACGTCACATGTTAAGTAATAGTTCTTGGATAGAAGCGAGCGGTTATCGGTTTTTAATAATGGCTGCGATCATTGGCCCGGCTCGAGTACGCAAAGGTCGAGGGCGTCAGCCCGATACTTTTGCGTACGAGAGCCGGGACAATGATCGCAGCCGTTGGTTAAAAATCAATAACCGCGATATTCTAGCCGTTCAACTGTTTTATGCCCTCGTTGGGACGTCTAGCTAACTCTTATTTTATTAAAACGTGTTTGTGTTTTGTGAAAATATGTCGATATGAATGAAGGTCATTCCATTTTAGTTTATGGAGGGTGGAATGGATGGTAGACCGACGAGTCCTTTGCGTCCGTTTGTCGGGGGAGTGGGGGGGGGGGAGACGAAGCGTCGTTTCGCCGTATTTCATGCTAGCCAGCTCGCTTGTGTTTTCGAAGCTTTTCGGAGTGATAGAACTTCGATAAGAGGCCGCAGGGATAGAAGACATTCTGGGAAGACATTCATTGAAGGTCATTGCATTTTAGTTTGTGGAGGGAGGGGGGGGGGGAAGGGAGTTAACGCAGAGTGAATAGCTTATAGGCCAGACATATAAGAGTTTGCAGGGATGGGATTTCATTCCTTTTAAGTAATTCGTTTTGTACGTTTTAATTGCGTTACGTTTTTTTTTTGCACGATTGGCGTGTGCGTTCCCGGTCGCGTGATCCGGAAGTTTCAAAAGTGTGGGTTATTAGCAAAAGTGTGGGTTATCCGCCGAAGTGTGGGTTAACTTGATAACCCACACTTTTTGCGATGACGCACACTTCCGGTGTTGGTTAACGGGATTTAACCAACGGAAATTTAGCATGGCGTTGAGTTAGCGTGACGTCACAGCCGTGACAGCACATCCCAATGCTAAAAGTGTAGCCGTTATATACGGTTAATCTGAAAACCCACACACGTGACCGTGGGTTAATTTTGATAACCCACATTTTTTTGATAACCCACACTTTTTTGATAATTTAACACTTTTTCTGCGCTCTACACAACCACTGCTCTACCATGTGACATACTTTGCAAAACTACCGTACACAACACTAATTCAACCAGCACACCCCAAATTGCAACCAACATAAATAAGCACATTTGCAACCTGCGACATTTATCGTACTAACACGAAAAAAAAAAAAACCTCGCGTAGGCTACTATGCTAGGACCCCACCCATGGAGGAAGGGCCCAATCCGCCAACCTTTCGCTCCGACAGTACTAAAACTAGGCTGCCGACACTTGTAAACACACCTAAATACACCTAAAAACATACGATACTCAAGCGAACAGAACATTTGTAACCTGGCGACATTTTCCGCACTAACACGAAAAAAAAAAAAGAAAAAAACCTTGCGTTCGATGCGAGCCCCCTCCCCACCCCCATCTATGAAGGAATCGTCCAAGCCGGACCCGGCAACCTTTCGTTCCGACAGTACGAAAACTAGCCTACTGACACTTTCTAAACACACCTAAAAACCTACGAGACTCAAGCGAATAGCGCGTTTTATACGCAATATCTTACTAAAACTAATAAAGTAGAAAAAAATACGGTTTTCCCTTAAACACAAACGTCGGTGACTGGGACTGGATATAGGGACGTCCTCGCGTACGTGAAACTTTTTCAGACAGGAAGTTTAAACCGGAAGTTTGAGTTCAGGAATTTACGTCATGATTCACAAATAAAATTTTCAAATAAATTTTTTTTTAAATCTCGAATAACTAGATATGTTGGCTCGACGTCACACCTTAGCATTAAAACACATATCCGTGAAGTAGACCCGGTTATCCCAAAATAATTGATCGTCTGCGAGAAACGGAACAATCGAAAAATCTCGGGGTAGCAAAATCGAACTCGCGCTGACGCGCTCGTTCGATTTCGCCACCCCTCGATCTTTGGACTGTTCCGTTTCTCGCAGACGATCAATTATTTCGGGATAACCGGGTCTACTTCACGGATATCTATTACTTATATACGTACTAATACTGTAAATTTCCTCTCTAAATTTTGTAGTAGCCTGCTTCCAGTTGTAGCCGGTCTCTAATTGTAACTCAGTCAAAATGGCTTGCTTTTCAACCAGCGGCTCGGGCTGCAAATACAGGATTTACGGTAATTCTTTAAACGTTTAAAAGAACATACTATGAAAGGACATACATTAATTCCCATACACGTTTGAACTAATGTCTCAAAACTGTTCAGGAACCCAACCACACAATTGGGAAACTTTCGATGCGAAATGCTATTTTTCCGTTAGTCCAGAGGAACTCGTGTAAGGCATAAGAAAAGCTTACTGTTTGCGGTGGGGTTCAGAATATTTTTATAACCTTGGATGGGGGAGGATAATTTTTTTCAGGGTCTTGGGTGGGGGGTTGGGGTGTTCATCATTTGGACGTCACATTTGCAGTTGCTACTCCTCTTCCCCCCCCCCCACCCCAAGACATTAATAATGACCAGTCCCTAATAAGTTTATACTGATAGAAAAGTAAATCGACCATTAAGCAATTAATCTTTTTAAATGACCGTCCGTGGCTCTGCACACTTCAAGTCTACAACTGAAAGACGGCTTTTCAAGCAGCAATATTACACCAAAAATGCTCGCCGAGCTGGAATAGAGGTAAACTACAGTCTGATTGCAGCCACAGGCCAACAATGAAAGACCGGAAAAAAAATAAAAAGAAAATACATTGTGGGTCTGTGTGTATACCCTTGGGTCCCTTTGGAAGAGCTACTTCAAGTTCCAGTTTGCTGGGTTATTGAACCCCCGAATTCCCGTTGTCTCATTAATCTCTGTTTGCTCCAGCCCTCCTCCCTCTCTCGTCCCCCGTCCGCCAAAATTCCCGCCATTTCCTTCCATCCCTGACGGACGGTTGGAGCCTGAAGGAGAGGGACGCTCAGCTCATACAAAAACACGCGGGGAAGAGAATGGAGAGTAGGCCTATACACCTGCAGTTTTGCCGTGCCAAGCAATGGAACGGTCATACCCTATTTAGCACCCTTTGTAAACTTACTCCGTCTCGCACTCCAAGGTGGCAGGTTTTCGCTTGATAATGATGTGCTTGTGTTCGTTTGGGAATCTACGAAGAAAGTCCTGGTCGGAGGAGAAGGTCTGCATAAAAAGATCCGGGAGGAATAAAAAAAAGGCCGTGGAAAAAGGTACGGAAAAAAGTTCGAGGGAAAAAATGGTCCATGAGGGAGAGGGGCGGGGGGGGTCGGGGACCATACGAAGGTAAAAAAAAATGCAGAAAAATACGTTTCCTGGTGAAATTCACACTTTTCCCTGCCTGGTGAAATTTGATCCAAGGCAACATACCTAACCCATACCAAAAACCTGCACAGAAAAAATAACCCTATTTTGTAATTTTAGTCTTAATTGTGCAGTTTATTAATTTTTCTCCACGGAAAGTTCTCTGTACTTTTTTTCCCCGAACCTTTTTTCTTTTCCATGGCCCCTTTTTTTATTTTTTCCGTGTAGATGCGGTTGTTCCTTTCTCCCTTCCCTCTCTCCACTCCTCAAAAGTTGCCGCGCGGACCCTTTCCACACTGGAACACGGTTCGGTTCGGTTCGGGGTTTCAAGTTCCGAGTTTCTCGTACCAGGACTTGAAAATGTAAGTGTCTTGCTTGGGCCCGTCCAGTGTGGAAGGGTCGGGGCTGGGTTCGATCCGGGCTTTTTCCCTACTGTGTAAGGGGTTTTTTTTTTCAATGCTGGCTAACGATTTAAGTAAAGATTGCAGAGCAGATGTTCTTTAAGTTGTTACTTGACTTTCAAAGAAGCCCAACATTCCTTCTTTAAAGACTGTTTGTGGTACATTCTTCCTTTCAATCTCTGCTATAAAATCATGCATTTCATTTTAATTCTACAACTTTCCGTCGGAGTGGAGTGGACCAATTCGTTGGATCTAACTGGAAATTCCTGGTCAGTGCTAAGAGACGGTGTCCCGGTGACCGGCAGGGAACCTGTCGGGAATGACTTGTTGATCCCCCTCTAACTCTGGTATAACAGTTGCCTATATTTCAGCATTTGCACGCCTCGACCAGAGTATGAGCACGTGTGGGACATAATCAGCGCCAGTGAATGGTGCCAATCCCTCAAAAGAGCATTCGTGCTGTACCGAACTGCGAAGTTTGATTTCACAGGTCTAATTTTAGCATGCTGCCCAGCTTGGTTAAGTTTGAAAACGTTGCCACTGTGGTTTCGGACTGCACAATCTGGTAAAGTTCGCTTTATTTATCATGTGTGAAAACCAAGAGGTGCTGTGCGCCCGGTGCCCCCCCCCCCCCCCCCCCCACGAAACACGCTTAAGTTTGTCGCACACTACTCAGTTCGGTTCTGTCCCGTTCCGACGACTGATGGCAACGAATGGTGCAGCGCACATTCCTTACGTGGCTACCCGTTTCAGTTGGATCCGCTGAGCTTTTAAATTTGATCGCGCCCAATTGGAAATGCAAATGAAGAAGGACTTGTAGTGACCTTAATTAGGTAATTAAATATAATTAGGTATTAATTCTTCACGCTCGGGCATGATGAAATTTAAGTCCAGAAGGCAACTGAAATAGGTTCGTATCTGTATTTAGTAGGAGAAAGACGTTGTGCGCAGGCGCGTGACGGACAACAACGGCCGTCTACTGACGGCAGGCGCGTACACTTCTCGGATGCGATCAGTTTTTGACTGAAAGGATTCTGCCTCCACAATCCCGTCCGTTAGCCAACGGGTCGTCCCGGAGCGGGACGGAGCAATAGAAGTGGCTCCTCTATTTTACACGCTTTTAATCCAAACAATAAACTGACGGCATGCTACCTGACGTGACGTGACGGAACTGAACAGAATGGACTAGTGTGCGACAAGCTTTAGGCTCCCAAAAGCAGAAAAGGAGGAAATAGCTGCACGAGGTGTTCTTGGAATTTAGGAGGCGAGGGCCGTGTGAAGAAAAATGTGCCCGGCCATGCAGTAGCATTGATTTCGGTGCATTGGACGATACATTGCTTGAGGTTGTCATGGCGTGGTGCGGTATGGATCGGTTCGGCCACAACACGCTTTCAATTATTATGTGTGTGAATTCGGTACAGTGGCAACAGCGAGCAGCAGCGGTGCGATTATCCTGTATGCTGCCACTCGAAGCAGACACCTAGGACGATTGATGATAAATTGCGTTTACCGGACAAGCAGATTCATGATCTAAGGCGCAGCCAAATGTGATACTTCCACTTCGAGATTATGAGTTGGCAGCCATGATGGAGTGCAAAATGTCGGAGAAACTCAAGTCCGACGAGTAGGGTAAAACACGCATAATTACAGTTAAAGTGGCACTATCACCGATTGAAAGTAGGCAGAATCTGGCAAAATCTAGCGCTATCTAGCTAGTATACTATCTAGCACTTGCTTGCACCTATTACAAAGGAATGCACAACGGCGTTTCTTTTAACGAAACAAACAAGCCACGACCTCCTTAATTATTGTGTGAAAATGTGGTACGTCCTCGAGCACCTGGTAGCAAACTGTAAAGGTTAACAATATCTCCGTTACTAGATGGCGCCATGGTATTTTCATTCGCTTTTCAATCGGTCATCGGTGATAGTGCCACTTTAAACTGCGATACTCTTCGCAAAATAGATCCTAGCACTGGCAAAAGTTTGAACTAATTCTACAATAGCTGTTCGATTTTATAAATTGATGTTTGCATCGTTTTAAAGGGATGTACCTCCCAGCGTCATTTTTCTCGATCCTCCACATCAAGTACGGCCCCAAAGGTCAATTTCCTTACCGTTAGTCTTTCCCTTGCTAAAAATCCTTTTTTAAATGTGGCGTCTAGGAGATTTTCTGTTGAATATAATGGAACTTTATTTACTAACGACCCGTCACTAAATGATGCATTGGTGCATACAATAATCATTACGTTTCATCTCTGTGTGTACATCTACTAATTTTCGAATAATTACCATGAGATTTAAAATTTAATATACTAATGCGGTAAAAATTAAAATTAATTATTCCAGTAGATCGCCAAAGCAAAATTATAAGACACTAGCCTAGAAAATTATAAATTGTGATTTTAAAATACGAGTATCATTCCGGTTTGTGACGACACAATCAATGGGTTCACGCCGGCTGGACTATTAGGCGCAATGCCAATTGAGACAGTAGCTACGTTTTCGTTGTGAGGAACGAAGCTACCGTCTCAGTTGACCTTGGCTGTGGTAAATACGCGGATGTGATCGTCGCGTGGGTGTTGTGAGGCAGGCGGAAGGTTATAAGGCAGGCGGTATGTTGCTTTAAAGATATCCACCGTTTACACTTTTGTGGCAACCTGCTCAATATACCCATTGCCTTCGTCGCACAATTACGACAGAAATGTGTATTTCACGAATCGCATTCAGGCGAGCACAGAGGCAAGAACGGAGTGCAACAGGCGCCGCCATATTTATTCTATTTTTAAAATTGTTATTTTAATCTGAAATTGCTGTCATGCACTTTATAGAGCGTTACAATAATTTTGTAAATTAAATAAATAAATAGATTGTAGGATTGGCATCTCGCCAATCTTAAACGCAGTTTACCATATAACGTTCTGATCTCATTCAGACTTGAACCGGAAGTTGGCTGGCGCCATGTTGGCGTTACTGATGTCGGCCAAACACCGGAAGGAATGCTGCTTGCAAAGGGAATGCATTGTTTCTAGTACAGTTGTAATCTCCTGCAGCCACCCGTCGCTCAACGTGTGTCCGTTGTGCGATTCGGTGGCCTCACTCTTCTTTACTCCCCCAATAAACAATTCCATGTCAATTTCTTCTAGATTGAACGCAATTTTTGGTAACGCTTTTACGATATATAACGGATGTGCGCTCAAATCACACAAGGTACTGAGAAACCGGAGGTGCGTTTGCTTTGACGTTGCGGTGCTGTGGGAAAGAGCGTTGAAAAAAGAACGCACGTTGGACGTGCGGTGACGCAACGTCGACGTAGGTAGGTGTGCACTACCCAACAGACGTCACCACCCTGGACGTCACGTAAACCACACCACAAATGCGGTAACGCACGCATCGGGCCTTATGACTATCTGTAAACGGCGCTTAGGGATCCCGCGCACTGAGCAACCAGGTCGCGCGGCCAGTGGTCGTCGCGGCTAAAAAAAACACGGCGACGTGCCGCGCGGCCACGTCCGTTTTTCATTGATAATTCTCGATCACGTGGTGAAAAAGGAACACGGATGAAGTATGGTTGCCCTGTGGTCGTCTGCACGCCGCTTGGGATCCCAGTGGTCGCCGCGACTGTCGGGCCGCCGCGGCCAAGTGCGTGTTGCTACATACGCCGTAAGCATTCTTGTTGGCCGCCGTGTGCGCGGGTGGCCTTAAGGGGTCGTCCACGTGCGTGATCGACAGTTTTGGACACGAGGAGAGGGAGGCAGAGTCGCACAAATCGCACACTGTATTTCATAGAGCAATATTTTATGTTAATTTTCATTTGTATTTTTTTATGTAAAGCATTTTGTTTAAAATATTACTCCCAAAAACCAAATATATTTTTGTCAACTTTTTTTTACAACCTCAATCAGTCTAAAAATACGGTAAAAAAATTTTTAGGTGGGGCAGCAAAAGTTGTGACAAAGTGACTGGGAAGGGAGTTGGTTTAAAAAGGGCAAAATTTGCATGAGATCTTTATGGAATGGTTCTAAGGACGGTCTGTATTTGCAAGTGTTTCTACAGCTGCATCCGAAATAAGGCCCAGGGAGGGGGGAGCGTTTAGAATGTAAACGCCACGCACAATGAGGGCTGTCTTTGGTCCAGCCATGAGAAACAGCTTGGACATTCCTGCATTGCTCGGCCGAAGCTGCAGCTTTAACCGCACCCAAAGCCACGGCAACATCCAGGTTTGTGGATGCAGGGAATGCTAACTAGTGAGGTCCCATTGGAGTGTACAGGTGCGGAACGGGAAGGGTCTGCCCACATACAAGGACTAATTATTCACGACCAAGTTACAAAGGAAGAGAGAGTGATAAGGGCGTACGAGTCGACAAGCTCAACTTCCTTTTTCACGTCTGTTTGTCTCGTTCCAAAATGTGGCCTTACCAGCCCGCTTACTGGAGCGTAAATACGGGGTAGAGTTCAAAACTTCGTCATGAAATTCCCGGATTTTTCCAGAACTATAACAACATTTTTTCGGTCAAAAGAAGATGCAGACTAAACAATTTTTTTTTTATATTTCACTCAAATAGCAAAAAGTAAATCTCATCGATTTGCTAAATCAAAAATTTGCGCTGCCATAACTGGGACTGGTAAGAGTAGGAAGGCCGTAATAGGAACAAAACTATAGAACCCCTAACGACCCATATTACTTAGGCTAAGGAGCTTTTGCTTCATCAGAAATGAAACAAAAAAGTAACACGATAATTTTAACTGAAAGTATAGGTTTTAGAAGTAAAATGTGAAATAACAATTAGCTAATTTTTATAGAGGAAAACGACTTCCCGAAAACTGTTGAAATTCCCTGAATCTCAGTATGTTTAGCGTATTCCCTGATGTTTCCAGACTTGGTAAATTTCCTGAATTTTCCCGGTTTTCACGGCAATGCCACCCTGAAATAGGGACCATCAAAAAATGGATACACTGCAAAAAGTAACGATGAGTTATTGGTTTCTAATAGATTTTCCCTTAACATTTAGGCCTAAAGATTCAATGGATCACCTGACCGGACCAAACTCAAAATGGCATGCAGAACAAACCAGTTTAATTTTAATTGTCCGTTATTAAAAACTAGGCACGTTATTTTTACAGCTGGTAACCTTAGGTTGTGGCCTCCATTTATTTGACTTGGCTACAAGAAATCATTTATTGGCAGTCTGAATAACTTACTTTTTGGTGGAGGGGGGGATGGTACATTAGATTTGGCGTTCGAGTGTGGGTTGTGCACATTTTTTCTAGACATTGAAGATGGTCATCGGAAATTTGCTGGTCACATTTTCATTTCCTCGCCTAGCCGTCCCCCCCCCCCTCCACCACATCATAAATAACAACCAGTCCCTACGAAACGAACTGTCGTTAGAAGACATAAACAAACTCCCGTCATGCCCAGTTCCTGGAGGCTAGACAGAAATTTGTTGAAGATACTTTATTTTATGTGAATTTCCTGTGATTTTCGCATAGATTTCCAGGTTGTTCCACGTGGAAAGACGTATGTACTTTCTTTTCAGGTTTTTTGAGGAAGTGGTACTTTATTGTAAACAAAATTTCGTACAGCTAAAATAAGCTGCAAACTCCAGTAGCGAATCGTGCGCGTTGATTTGCACAACGCTCTTTTTAAAGTCTATCATTTTGGTCTAAAACCCCGTTATAAACAAAGCCCGTTAGAAACAAAATGAAAGACAGAATCGTGCTTTAGTAATAAAGCTGCAAGAAAAGCGATTAAAAAAAAAACGAAACAAGGCTATAGTGGGTAGCAGGCGAATCAAAACCGAAAAGGTAAAGTTCAAATCCACCTCGTGATCGTCACTGTAATCTAAAAGAGAGAGCTTGTTTCGCAGGTTAAGCGTTCCAAAACCGCCTTCGTCCAGGCCCCACCCTCTGATGTCATCGCTACATCGCTAGCTTGTACTTCCCGCTAATTTTGCTCGCTGCCCGGCCGGCCACTCGACTCAGCCAAATAACTGCTTTTACTGCAGGTGCGCTTCAGGCTGAAAGCGATTAATGCGGCCTTGACTGCTGGCGCCACCTCTCGACAATACCATCATTTAAAAATGCCAATTAGTTATGGAGATTGACGGTAGAGGGCAGCATTACCGCGTGAAGCTGCTAGCACACTGATCACACTGATAAGAGCCAAAGTCACAGTCATAACAGAGCTACGGTTTTGATCTAGAGCATGTGAGAAGCGGGTAATTCAAAGATCGCCTAAGGCAGTGCTTTTCAACCGGTGTGCCGTGACACCTTGGGGTGCTAGGGGTGCCGCGAGACTGCCGTAAAAATAAAACAAATAAAAAAAAATAATTTTATCATACGTACGAATAAAAACCGATGCAAACATGCACAAAGTTCCAGTTCATGTGATTGTAGTTAGGTTATGCTTGTCTGAATTCGGGAAACGAGCCAGTGTAGTTTCTATGCCGGTAATGCTGATTAAAGGGATATACCTCCCAGCGCCATTTTTCTCGATCCTCCACATCAAGTACGGCCCCAAAGGTTTATTTCCTTACCGTTAGTCTTTCCCTTGCTGAAAATCCTTTTTTAAATGTGGCGTCTAGGAGATTTTCTGTTGAATATAATGTAATTTTATTTACTGACGATCCGCCACTAAATGATGCAATGCGCGCGTACAATAATCATGACGTTTCATCTCTGTGTGTACATCTACTAATTTTCTAATAATTACCACGAGATCTACAATCTAATAGACTAATGCGGTAAAAATTAAAATTAATTATTCCAATAGATCGCCGAAGCAAAATTATAAGACACTGGTGTAGAAAATTATAAATTGTGATTTTAAAATACAAGAATCATTCCGGTTTTTGACGACACAATCAATGGGTTCACGGTGGCTGGACTATTAGGCGCAATGCCAATTGAGACAGTAGCTTTGTTTTTCGCTGCGAGGAACGAAACTACCGTCTCAGTTGACCTTAGCTGTGGTATATACGCGGATGAGATCGTCGCGTGGGTGTTGTGAGGCAGGCGGAAGGTTATAAGGCAGGCGGTATGTTGCTTTAATTAAAATATGGGTACGTTTGCTCATTTCCCCCCATCTTCCCCCACATCTCCCCCACCGCCCGGGAAACATATTCAACAATTGGAAATTTACGTGTGACGCGGACGTACATCGAAAACATCAAAGGGTCCCGCAAACCCAAAAAGGTTGAAAACCACTGGCCTAAAGGAATCCTGGGATATTGCGATCCGTGACCACTTTGTACGTTACTAATCGCAGAAGTAACGAGTGAGATTAGTTTTCTACTGCATATTACACAATTTAGTTAGGAAAAAATTCTGAAAATCGGATAACTGAAGTAGGTCTAAAATGAACTTTAATAAAAATGAATTTCTTTGAACTTTACGTCATCTGAAGCAAATCAACGTTTGTGTAAACAAAAGTAAATTAATGACTTCTTTATCTTTTGGTATAATAAAATGGCTCGATTTTGAACCTATTAGACGTTTTAGAGCCAGAACTAACTGTAGAAAGGACAAGGCAAATGTGAGGATTTGAACTGGAAATCTCTGATCGTCGTAGAGCCCGAGAGGATGTCC
Source organism: Lithobius niger (assembly GCA_023313725.1). Lineage (NCBI taxonomy): Eukaryota > Metazoa > Arthropoda > Chilopoda > Lithobiomorpha > Lithobiidae > Lithobius > Lithobius niger. Next base: position 18,108 of record JAHWFP010257536.1, on the reverse strand, counting down.
TGAATCTCACAAGTATTAAAGGAGTGTAATAGTCTCTCACCCTACCTGTCCGGCAGGTCGGGTGGGAACTTTGCTGGGGTTATCTTTCCATTTACTGATCTTATCTTTTTCACGCATTACCTGCACAGAAACTAAACATGTATAAAAAAGTTGATAAAATGTATATATGAGGCGAGGGATGATCGTCTAACTGGAAAATCGCATAATTGGAAGAACGTATACATACAACAATATAACGGGAAATCGTTTAACACAAAATTCGTATAATCAAAAATCCTCTAACGTCCCTGCCTCACTCGCGCTACCACGCTCTCTGCGGCTATACAATAGAATATCAGAAAGTCAGAAACCGCTGCCATGTTAGTGTCCAGTTAGAGGATTATCCATTATACGATATTCCGCTTAGGACTTTCGTCCGACGCCACATAGCGATCAGAATGTAACGCTGCCTTTAACCAAATTCCTTAAAATCACTGAAACAAGAAAAATCTGTATAATACACAGATCATTATTGCTTTGTAGCCTTGCATTCGCCAAAGCAATCATAATCAATTTGTTGTGTGCTTTCCATTGTTACTATGGCACGTTTACACAACCACTCGCCTTTGCATTCTCGCAGCTACAAGCTAGAAATCATCTGAAAATTCCAGCATGGCGGTAATGTTAGTTCAGAAGAGACTGGGAAAATCGTTTCGCCAGGAGGAATTCTTCATCTTATTGTCACAAATTATAAGACAGCAAGCATTTACTCAAACGATGTCGGGTTTAGCTAATCCAGGTAGCGTTGTTTACCATGGCAACCACCCTTTTGCTATCACGATTACATTTTAGCTGGGAGAATGCAAGGTGAATCGTTGCGGAAACGCGCCCTTACAAACTAACAAACTAGTAATCCAAAACGACTTATTTGCCCAAATACAGTTACTCGGTCTAGTGAGAAACGGATATAGAGCAGCAGATCTTCACCCCCCCCCCCCCCAGGTCCATAAACAATGTGACCGCTCCCTCCCAAAAAAAAATGCGCTTTTCGTATGCCTATTGAGACTGTCTGCAGATGATTTCCTGTAGCCAAGATTAGTGCTGTAGCGCAAGTCGCACTCCACACCGACAAGTTATCACTATAGTTATAGGTAAAACGTGCCTCGTTCTTAACGAAGAGTCACGTTGGGTTAAAAATGATCCGTAAAACACCGATGTTCCTTACACCCATCTTGTATCAAGTTTCATACAATATATTACGATAAACACACTGTTTGCTTGTATATCCATATCCGTAACAAAGTCAGCACCTGACAGACAGAAGAAGCAAAGAAACCAAGGGGCATGGCTTTTCTAGAGTTGGAAAAAACTACACTTGTAGTATTGGCACTACTAGCTTCAAAACCTTGTAGACTCACATCATGGGGGTGGGGGTCTGGGAGGCTTGCACCCCTACAGAAGCTGAGGCGTTTTTAGAAATTTTGACTGATGAAAGTGCCATTTTTGAGGTCCAAAAATGCCTTTTTCTTCCAAGTTGGTCAGCGTTTTTTGTGACGCCTTCCCTCTTGACGGGACATGAAAAAGGCATAACTCCCCCACGACAGGTACAAAAATGTTATGACCCCCACCGCCAATTCCCCCCACCCCCTGGCGATAAATAATGACCTATCCCTAATTGCGAACGTTACCATGTCCCAAACAGACAACCATACGGACATCAAATTACAAATTCGGTCGAGTATTCGACCTTGTTCGCTTCGGTCGCTCGCTCGGATAAAGAGTACTTTCTGCCATCAGGTAACCATTGTGCCGGGCGTCCTGACTGCGGATGAAAAACCCCGACCATTCATAATTATTTCCTTATAAAAAGGAAAAGTTTCGTTAGCAGGAGTTTGAAGTGACAGAAGTAATCACGTTAATAATTTCGAGGCATTTCCTTTTAGTCATCTTCCTTGTTATTGTTTTGGTGTTTAGACGTAGATGAGTCAGGAGTACACAAATGTAATGAAAAGTTTTAGGAAATATAGGAGCAGCGCGCTCCCTCGTTTAATTTTAAGGCAACATACTGAAATGAAAATGCCATCATAGCCTATGCTCGAGCCAGCATCACATTACATTTACAGTATTAATATCTTGACTATTTGTTTCCCTACACGCCAAGGAGTACAGACAACAGTAGTAGGTTGGTCTTCTACTGCATCGGCATACATAAGTAGGCCTGCCTATAAATTCCCGTAAATAGGCCTATAATTTGCATACGCGAAAATTTACTAAACTGTATTTATTTAGATACCAACATGAAGGTCAAATTTACGCAAGGGTGCAAAGTAATTTTTCAGCAGTACAGTACGAGGAGTTATCAGACGATCCCAAGTCGACTCTTCCTCCCCCCCCCCCCCTCCATGCTGGTGCGTTTGGCTGAACTCGCAATTCCCTCCCAAGGGTGTTTACATGCATTTGAAAGTTAAAGGTACATTCTTCTCAGCGCCATTTTTCTCGATCCTCAACATCAAGTATACTCCCGCAAAGTTCTATTTATTTACCGTTAGTCAATCCCTTACTAAAAATCCGTTTTAAAATGTAGCGTCTAGGAGATTTTCTGTTGAATATTGGGAACTAATTTAATAGCATCCTGCGATTATACTATGATCCTTTGCGCGCTTACAATAACCTTGACGTTTCATCTGTGTGTGTGCATGTACTAATTTTTAATCGTTTGCACAAATTTTAGATTTCATAAAGCATTCGGAATGGCATTCGGTGTGAGAATTTTGATTTTTCTTTCCACAAAACTATTTTCTTACTAGATTCGACATCAGATTTTATGCACGAAGTATTTAAGGTGCAGTCCTCCCGGTTGGCGTTCCAGTACGGCCCAGTTTTGCAACATTATTTCAGAAGCGTGTTAATGTTGCAAAGGGAAATTTTCTTATTTTTCCCCTCGTGGGAAACGGTATTGCTACATTCACTCTAACCTATGTAAATGTTGCAAACTGCTATTGCGCTCAGAATATTCGAATATAGACAGACGGCGAATCCTTTTAACAGTCAATGTTTAACATTACATTTTGAATATACTAGTCCATCGATGTTTAAGATGTCTGCGATGTTTACAATGTTTACGATATTTGGAATTTACGATATTTGGAATTTACGATGCTTTCTTATATTTGGCATAGCGATACTAGCACCCATCGCGTTTCGTCATCCATCCTGTAAATTCATTTGCTTTGGCGTTGGTGTGCCACTGATTCACCACGTTTGAAGAATAGGAAAGCTTCTCGTGAGGAAGCTGCTTCTTCGTGTTTCCGTAAAAGACCGATGATTAACGAAGATGACGTCATTTCCCCAATATGGGCATGGGCTACTTCGATGCAAACAAACAGCTTGCTGTAAGTGAGATATGTACTGTTAATTAGATCTGTGGTTTGTGTATCGGTGACGAATCAGGTTACGAGTAAAGCTTCGATCTGTATAATTACTGAAGCAGATCGAAAGGCCAGTATAGTCTTTTTACTGTAAGTCATGATTTTGCAGCAGTCCAGCATGATGGTTGTTTTGCAGAAAGAAAACGAAATTTCTGAGCTAAATAAATACAGATGAGACTGTTTTTTCGTCAGTTTTTTTTTTTTTTACTTGAATGTCAGAGTAAGCGGGAAACTTAATTCTCGACCTCTGAAACCAAAGGGCGAAGGCTTACCGCTAAGCAAAACCAGCAGCGACAGAAATGACGGCCTCTACGGCTCGACAAGTGGCCATCATAACATTAACACATGTTTCATTTCTTGTTGAGTCGCGACCTCATGCGGCCAACTGTGGAACGACTGGTCGTAACTATTTGATGGGATAACTCACGTTAAATATACTATGTGTAGGTTTTATTTAACCTAATAAATATAGTGCGAAAGATGTCACTCGCGCTACGATTGGTCTAGGCGTGCAGAAAGTCCGAAGGCAACAGCGCTTCACCACCGTGACGCGGGAAAGGAAGAGTGCTTCTTCACGCCAAGGCCAACTGGGGTAGAAATCACGCAGTCTCGTCTCCTGAATCAAATGCCAGTTCACGCACGTGCTGGAAAATTAACGTATTTCAGCATTCTATTGGTAAAATAAGGTTCTATGTTGAATTAGCTGGGCTGGAGGCAGGAAACGAAATCCACAGCTTTTGCTTCCATGCGACCTGGTGACAATGGGTGGAATATGAAGCGATAGTTGCAGCAGGGACACTCCCACGTTCAACGGACCTGTATGCATTTATTAGCTCCTGGCCGTACTGAAACGTTGGGGGTAAATAACAAAATTGAGGAGGCGCAGAGTCCCCTGAATAGAAGGCCGTCTCAGCAGTGCCGTCCACAACACTCAGAAAACATGAAATCGACGAGCTTTGCTGTGCAGTGCCATCTTTTGGCAGACTCTGGAAACTCATTTTTACAATTTCTCCACTTGGCATAAAGAGAAAGCGTATCTACCAAACCAGCCACCTTCTGTCCCGTACCGTCAAGCTGGGATGAGACGGCGTATTATTCAGGGGGTTTTGCATGGTGTCGTTAGGAACAATTCATAAAGTACGTCACTCTCCAAGGGATGAGGAGGGGGAGGGGCGGGGGGAGTTCAGTGTGACGTCACACTTCTATATTTTTCTAGTTTATATAAAGAACAAAATCTTAATACTCTAACTGCACATAAATGATATTATCAGGTGTCAGGACAAAGAGGTTATAAATCTGCTTCTCTTTGAACCTGTCACTACTCTTAGAATTAAGGGGAAGTAAGCTCATCCTGAATATAGGTTGGAAAAGACTTGAATTAAATTGAAGGTTTTCTATTCCACCAATTTTTCCACCCACAATACGATATGTGGCAAGTGCCTAGAAAGTTAGAAATAGAGGAATGACAGTGAGATAACCTCAGTACACTCCTAAACTGAACAATGACCTGGCCATTTCTAAAGTGTACGTTGACTCGGTGACGTCACCGTCCGACGTCTTGCCATTGGATGTTGCGAGCTTGGGCTCAACTCTTCGCACAGGTGTTGAGTTAAGATTGGACAGTACAGTATCGGCCGGATCTTGAGAAAAAAAACCAGCACATGAGACTAGCTTGTACGGTACGGCCGCAGAAAGCACCGATGATTCGATTGAGTTGTAATCATGTTTGTACTGTTGCTGAGGGCGTTAGACAAAAGAATGCCAACTGAGATGCTACCTCTCTTTCCCTTTTCCGACTATACGAACGTGTTAGGTGTACTTATATTTTACTTTAAAATTCGTGAGTGGTAGTATGATAACTGATAAAAAGTACTTACAATTGGTTTTAAAGCTAATAAAAAATTGTGACGGAACGCTACGTAGAATCAAAGTTATTATTTTGAAATTGCAACTAGCGGTCAATAGATAATGGCATTTACGTCCATGCTGCACCGACCGTCAGCCGAACATACCTCCGTCGCTTAGGAACTTCCTCGGCAACGTTACTTCGTGGCCTCAATCCTGGCCTCGCCCCCCCCCCCCACCCGCGCCATGTATTCGAAAAGAGAAGGGCTCCTGAAATGCACTCGTGCTCATGTCAATTGTGGCATGTAAAAGATCAAGCTGTAGCAGTTGACAAGAAAATTAATTCGCCTATTTCTTCCTTTATTTGTAGCTTACTATTTTTAAGTGGCTCCTACCAGACAAAATAAGCCTGTTTTTAAGAGTTTTATGCAGGTTCATACATAATTGCATTCCCAGAAAAAAAAATGTTCGGAGGGACGGGGGTGTGAGATCGTGAGACATACTTTTTCATGGTGAACGAGAAGGTGTGACAAAACATGACATGGGGGAGGGAGGGGCACAAATTTGGCCAAAAAAAGCGTGACATACTTTATGAACGATCCTTTATGTTGAGCGATGGGGCTGACTTGGGCCTTTGGTTTCAAATGTCGTGGGTTCATTTCTTCAATTACGACTAAGACACGTTGACATCTGCATTTATTTAACATAACCGAGCCCGTTACGGCTTTACGTCCCGCAATTGTTCATTCATGGCTTAGCCTGTCGACAAATGTAATTTCCCCTTAAAACGCCAGCTGTCCTAGACGTGTTTATATTTAATATTCAACCGCATTATCGATCAACGAAAAATTGTTTCGTAGTTAAGATTTTTTTAATGAAACAATTCGGGGAATAAATTGCCCACGATTCAGTACAAAAATGAAAAGGGAAGGCGGGGAGAGGGAATGAAAAAAGTAAGGGAGGTAGAAAGGATCAACGATGTAGGTGAAACAACCCCCCTCTCCCCACAACGGGGAAACTGCCCTTTTCCTCCCCAAATATAATCTTACGCTCCGCTCCGCTCCTGTATGTCAACATGACATAGTGGCGGCGACAGTATTTCAAAAGCACCCCCAAGCGTTGGGCTTCCCCGTTCAACCCCAAACTGAACAGCTCATCGAGTGGCGAGACAGCGCACCACCGTTTCGTAAGGGTTGTTCTTTGAATTTGAAGGTTTGTTTACTCTTTCACTATCGAAGAGTCTTAGTCGGCTAGACTTTAAAACGCCGCACGGAACGATTTGTGTGGGTAACTTTCCGGCAACACAGGAAATTGAGGTTCGGCTTACCTGCAGCACTGCAAGAATGCAAGCTATAAACCGGCGCGAACTGGTTGGCCTCGCTTTTGCCTTCCTTTCATGTAAATGAACCTCAAAGAAAGAAAAAGAGAAAAAAGCAGGAAGGAATTTCGAATAGCTACCTTGTTGCTGTGAACTATTTTTAATGTTTCACCGTAAACAAAAGTTGAAGTGTTTAGTAAGAAGATCAGTTATTTGGAACTTGAAATCATGCGATTTCAATTCTTTTTCAACTTCGTATTTTTCTTGGAAGATCGCGTAGCATTGCTTCCGGCTTGACCGAAGGGTACGTCATCTTTATGGAGAAGGCGGGAAGGGGTGAATGGAGCCAACACAGGAAAAATAATTGCGAATCGAGTATAGATTTAGTTCAATGAAGTTCAGAACAACACTAGCAAAGAAAAAAAAAACACAGTTGTTAAACAAACAAAAACTTTTAACGACGCAATATTTCGGTGCCAAAATTCAGTAGTGTTATCAAGCATGTATAGCTGGATACACTCAGTTTTATTTTTGCGTAAATTTTAAATTTATGTCATGACGTAGTGATGACGTAGTAACTACCAGAGACGGACATCAGGGTGTTCAGCTAAACATGGGCCCTGCCTTACGAATGCCTGCAAGGGCACTGCACAGTACAGAATCAGAATGCAGAATTGTAGATGAATTTAAACGAAAAAGCCACAGACCCACAAAAAAACCATTAAGTCAATCACCCCATTAAAAAAAAAAGCATACCGTAATTAGTTTATCAGCACCACAAATTGGCGGAGTAGAGGAGAGCAGCCTTTGGGCTCGCATAGGCCCTGACGCTTCTATCCCAGTTGGCCTTGCAACAGCACCTGCCAGCTACAGCTTGAGTTTTCTAATTTTTTTTTTAAGATAGGAAACTTAAAAAAAAAAACATTTTTTTCATATTTTTTATAATTGTTTTCTATTGAATGGGGACGGAGGGGTGGGGTGAGCGGGGGCCCTATTGGTTAACTTGCACACGGGCTCGAAGCGTACTAGTTCCGCAACTGGTCACTACTAATAATAATAACTCTACTGCAATGACATGGAATTTTGTTATTTATATACAGGGTGTGTCATCGCAACGGTCCCATATCTCCTATCGTTTGTGACATGGTTATAATTATGATGTCATGGTAAGGATGTTAGAGGCAATCCATTGGTTTAAGCTGAGATGACCTTGAGTCCATTCTTCAAGGTCATCAAACTACTATCTCCGACGTATTAACAATAGACATATAGATGATATAATTCGAATTGCAAAAATGTAGAGATAGAGAAATGAATGGCAGTAAAAAAAAACAGAATGGAAATCGATCAAGATGTTATGGAGATAAAGTAAAATTAAGCATGCGTTCCAACCCTGAGAACTTCTCTGCGCACACCTATATTGAATCGGTCTAAGGCATTGTTACCGCCATATTGCTCTTGTTAGCCATGACCGTTATCGGTTGTGTCCCATTTTCATACATTTACGACCCGTAATAAAGCTAACTAGCTGTTCCCCGGTGCAATATACGTCGGTCTAGCTGATTCCTGCATGTGTGAGCAAAATATTTTACCTGGGAACATGAAATGAAAACAGACAGCGAACCCTCTCCTCTTCGAGCCCCCATTCCCCATTATGGTTAGATACGGACTTGTAGCCCCCCTGGTACACTCTGTTCCCTCCCGTGGCGTTCCCATCCCTGCTCCCCCGCGTATTCTCCCTTCGTATGGTTTGAAACCCTCCCCCCACCCCTGCTCCCCTCCCCTTGGAATCCCTGCTGTTTTGTTTTCTTAAGGAAGTAAATAACTCTTTCAGTGGAGGGCAACGCAGTGCGGCTGAATTTCCTGTTTCTCCGTTTTGATACCAAGCGCGAAAAGCCCGCCGTAACGATCGTGCATGCAGTGATTGTTACTCAACCAACTTTTCAACTTTTCAACATGGCTGCAACCAAGTTTGTGGTCCGAACCGTGATCACTCAAGCTTAACTGACAACACCGAAGTGTCAATTAAGATTGAGTGAACAGGGTATTGAGGTGTATTTAGAAGTGTCAGTGGCCTAGTTTTCGCACAGTCGGAACGAAACGTTGCCGGGTGGGGCCATTCCTCCATGGGTGGGGGCCTAGCATATATGCGAGATTTTTTTTTATTTCGTGTTAGTGCGAAAAATGTCGCAGGTTGCAAATGTGCCTGTTTATACTGGTTGCAATGGCATGTGCTGGTTGAATTTGTGTTGTGTACGGTAGTTTTGCAAAGTCGGTCATTATATGTCACATGGTGGAGCAAGGGTTGTGTAGACACCGGAAAAAGTGTTAGATTATCAAAAAAGTGTGGGTTATCAAAATTAACCCACAGTGACGTGTGTGGGTTTTCAGATTAACCGTAAATAACGACTACACGTTTAGCGTGGGGATGTGTTAGCATGACGTCACCACCGTGCATTAAACTACTATCTGCACAAATTTCGCTTTATGCACCGCATTGTTTTCTGAAATTAGCTAGTCGCTATAGTTACTACAGCCAAAGATCAACTTAATTCATAATTTTTTTTTCGACAACAAGAAACGCTGCGTCTGTAATAGTTACTTTTATAGAGTCTTCGTTTGTCTCCTGAACAAACGAAGTTTCAGCCTTTTCTATTGCATTGTTATTTATCCGCAGATGCATGAAAACAGCCAAAGTGTCTACTGGTCGCCATGCTCGTATATATATTTTATCTGGATAGAACGGACGTTAACGTTATCGTTGAAACTGGGCGGACGACACACTAGCGTGTGTCTTAATTCCACCGCACGAAAAAATTAATAGAACCTTGTAAGAAAATAACATTAAATTTTCTAGCAGCTTTATAAAGTTGTCACCTACTTACACACCGCCTACAAGTTTTCACCTACTGCTGGAATTAAACAAAAAATTGTTTGAAGTAGGCCTATATGCTGCCGTCAACTACATGCACAACAAAACTATTTTAAAACTGTGGGGGGGGGGGGGGGGGGGTGATTTTTGTTATCTTAAAATTTACCATTAATTAAATGCAATATAGAGGGAAAGAAATGTTAGGATTTATACATATTAAAATAAATGCAGAAATCTACAAAAATATGTATATGAATATGTACAAAACCTAACATCTAAAAATAAATAAAACTAATAATATAAATACACAAATCTACAAATATACATATATAATCTTCTTTTTCTTTTGAAAATAAGAAAAATACGTGTTGCATCTCTTAATTTCGCAAACCTAGGCAATGTTATAAATAGTTCTATTTCCACATACCTTGAACTCAGGCGAGTTTATTTCCTAAAGAGGCAAGGTTCTCGAAACGGAAACTCAACTCACGTTTCTTCGAATATCTCGTGATAAATATTGTAGGTAAACTATGCAGTTGCAACTGGAGAAATAAGAGGGCCAATAAACTTGACACGTGTCTAATCCTATCCTCACCAAACAAACCTTTTCTTTAAAAAAAACAAAAAAAACGCATATTAAAATTTACTTTCAATGTAACGGACCCATCTCCTATGAGGTGAACGAATTTATCAAAGAAATAGATAATAATGTGTTAAAAGGACAATATTATACGTAGTCTCTGCACTTGTATGAGTAAGGGTAGAAGGGTATTAGCATTTCTGGTATTAGTATGTGCGGTAGCAGTTACTGTAAGGTTTGACCTCAGTTTCCCGAGTTCAAAAGGAAATTTTGATGCTTAGTATTTCCACAATTTTATTGTATATTTAAAAGAAATTTGGTCCTATAGGGGTTGATAAAAACGGATCCAAAAAAATGTATTAAAATCCGTTGGATCAGATCGGAAATCTGGACCTTATCTGGAATCGCAAAACTATAGACTATAGCTTCTTGTTGGGGGTTTTGTTTCCAGGGTTCACAAAAAACTAAGTACTTTCAATGACATCCCCCCCCCCCCAAAAAAAAAAAAACAATATAATTTTTCAAGGATTTATCCAAGACCAGTACAGTTTTTTCTTGGATCGTTATTAATCAATAAACTGGCTCAAATAAGGCTGCTCAGCGTCAAATAGGCCTAGTTTTACTTGGGAGGAGCAAACAACACCTCGCCAAACACAAAAAATGTTTTTTTTTTTTAATCGTGCGTAGAAAAAGAGGGGAAAAAAGGTTTGTTTTCGTGTTGTTGTTGTTATAGATTAGGACAAGTGAGGTCAGTTGTCTTGGCTCGAATTTCACCGAGCAAGAGTAAAAGAGTTTCACCAGGAAAAGTTGTTCCTTCGGTTTTTTTTTTCTACAAATTTATTTTTTAGTTTCGGTATGATAACTTGGTAACTATTGATGATAAGGCATGGAGCAACAATTTAAAGACAAGCTCAACGCCATTTCACGACAAACATGTAGGTTTGAAAGTTTATCTTAATCAAAGTCAGCGGGCATTATTTTAAATTACGACAAAACAAATTAGACTTTCAAGGGCGCATCAAGGAATTTAAGAAAATCATTGAATTTTTCTTAGAGCACTTTCGAGGACTTCAAGCACCTTGTTCGAACCATGCTTGTCGCAGCCATTTTATAGATGTATACGGATTGAGCTTTTCTATAAACGGCCAAAGTTGCTCAAATAGTTCCTGGCTTAGGAGTTCCAACGATCAGATACGTTATTGTATATTAAAGAGGATGGAAAGCCAAATGGGCTCGAGACGGGTTAAATAAATACATAGGACGATGACCGCGAGGCTTGCTATTCCCACACTGTACAAAGTGAGAATTTCAGTAACGGCGCCTTAAATAAGGACAGATACAAGACGGAGCAAAAATGTAAATTCTCAGTTGCACAAACTGCAGCGATTTCCACCTAATAAATATTTTTTTTTAAGATTTGCAGGAAACAACTCAACTTCAAGAGAAACGAAAAATACTAGTGTTTATACGTTGTGTTTCAGTTTCGGTTAGACTTTTCGTCGAATGGAGGAATAGTCAACTTCGGTTCGATGACATAAATAGTCTTTTTTGACGAAAATTCAAACCATATTGCGGGTGCTCTCGGTTAAGGCGAGCCGTGAAAACTGTGAGGTTGGTACTGATTGAATTTGTGTGAAAATAGTCGTCATCCATTAACTGAAAGATGTAGCCAACATGTGATGAGCATGCTTTTAGGTGCAGTTTTGTGTGTTAAAAAGAATTTTAGTTGAATATTTATTTCCCTTAGTAATGATTATAATTAAGGCTGCACCGTTACTAACTTAACCGATACCGATCCAGTTTTGAAATTTTTTTCGATACGGTACCGATACCGACGTCCAAAATTAAATCCCTCATTTTTTTTTGTCAATTATTGTAAAGTAATAAATTATTATTAAAATACAAAAAAAACTTGTAAACAGTAACCAACAGTTAAAATATAGATAGGGAGATGCCCAGTGATTTCCTGAGCCAAGTGACGCAAACCGCGTGTCGTTCTCTCAAACGGTTCCAAAGTTATCGACATTTCAACGAAAAGTAGCCGATACCGATCCTATACAGATATACCACACATATCGGCGGCCTACCATGTCCAGTATCGGCAACCGATCACATCCAATATCGGTGTCGGTACCTGCACAGCTTTAAATAAGAAGCTTTAAATAACTATTATTGTGCTTATGATGTATGATTAATTTTGGTATCTGAGAGTTAAAATCCCTAAACACTTTCGCCAATTTTATCGATTCGATTTAGAACTTAAATCCATAAGCATAATTTGAAATGATTCCAACAATGGATCCATAAGTTATCGTGGAGACAGACAGAGACAGACATCAGCACGTGATGAGAAGCTCCTTGGCTCTGCTTCGTGTCGCGCTGAAATTGAAAAAGTTCTTGGTGAAGTGAAATAATTCTTGTAGCCCAATTAAAAGTTCCTGTAAGGTTTCTGATACTGCATTGTTGCTGTACTGTTTAGTCCACGTGAAACCCTACTGCCATATTCAACCATTATACACGTCCATAAACACCATTAAAGCCGGAGCCAAAATTTAAAAACCTTTCATGCTCAAATAATGGAAGAATAATATAAGGCTACACACTCGATTACTTTCTTGGCTACATTTTTCAGTGATCTTCAGTCACGTCATCTGCTTTCCGTTCATAACCCTACCGATGATACATAATTTTTCGAGATTTTAAAGGACTTTTCCAGGCAAGAAATTTCATAATTACGTTACCGTTTTGACTTCGGCTCAGTTAAAGCATTAAACGAGCTCGTTTTTGTTTTCTAATTAAAAGTGGCCTTTCCTTTACGCAGCCCTTCATAACTAAACAATGTATGGCAGAGGTTTATTTGCTACAAAAGGCGCGTTGTTACGACAGCACTAAACAATAGCAGAGGAAAACTATGGGTTAGGAGCCAGGGTCCATCTAAATTTACTTTCATTTTGTCGCTTATTAGAGGTGGTTCGTTAGCTTAACCCTTCTCGTCCAGACCTACTTTTCTGCGGCTGCCATTCTAAAAATGATGCTCGCTTCTTCATTCCATGTAAGTGTAAAAACAATAGAGTTGAATCTTGTTAATTGGGTTTTGAGAAAGAGATTGAACAATTGAAAAGTAGGCCTAACCTACCGAATTTAAATTTTCACCAAAGCAACACGAGACAAAATGATTGAAGTTGTTGGTTGCATGCACTTTGTTTATTTATTTATTTTGTTTTGTACCCTTCTTACCTGAGAGTTAAAAGTGTTTCATTGTTTTCTTAATTTGGTGGAACTAAGTCTATTCAATCGTGTTTTGGTAAGGTTTATATCGACGAAATGTTACGGAAAGCGTTTTACGTCCCAAAATTAAAGATTCGTCGGTAGTCGTTAAAACAGTGTATTGTTGCTTACGTGTCTAGTGCTAACCTTATACTGTTAGTTGTAAGGTTAGGAGTCACTGTCTTGTTCCTTGTTGCCACCGAAATAGATATGACGTTTCCTCTCGGAACTTGTCATGGTACTTAAATAATATCGAAATAATATCCTCCATTCATGGTTCGAAACATGCAAATTGTCAGTCCACCATGATTTAAAGTGGCACTATCACCGACTGAGAGTGCAGAATCATCCGGCAACATGTATAAAATGCCATCTATACCACTTTCTTACAACAAGCAAAGGCAAAGGCATTTCTTTTTAACGAAACAAAGATGCCACGACCCCCTTAATTATTGAATGAAAATTTGGTACGTCCTCTTGCACCTGGGAGCAATTGTAAAGGTTAACATCACTACCTCTGGCCGGCACGATGGTATTTTCGTTCGCCTCGGTGATAATGCCGCTTCCATCAGTCGTAACCATTATAGCAGAATTAATCCACTTGACACTTATTACTGGGGGATAACCCAGTCATGGCCAATAAACTAACCGGCCCGTTCTACAACGATATTAGGGGGTGGGGGTAGACAAAATGGCCGCACGTCAGATTCATTTCGTCGAGATCTGTTCTTCGAGGTCGCGCCTTTGTACGGAGCGACGTAACATCTATTGGCAGCAAGTGGCGGTTTTTGGAATAAGTAGATTTTGGTGGCAGTTTTATTATCTATAAAATTATGTTTTTTAAATAGTTTTTTTTTAAATATTAGTCAGCCACAGTTAAGATATTTCTCTGCTTTTCCAAAAAAAAAAACAAAAAGAAAGCAACACGTTCGTTGGCAGTTTGTATGAGTTGTGTCGCCTTCGGTTAACAAAATGTGGCAACTAGACAACTCAATCGCATCAGCGGCACTTTCGGCGGCCATATTGCCAACTCAGTCTCGTAATGCTATTTTTCATCCCAGATCCGGCCAGTACTGTAGATAGCCCTGACCCAGTTATTATTGCCGTTCAATTCAATCTCTGATCTTCGTATTAAGACTGAAATAGCTTGGCATTGACTGACATAATTAAAAAAAAAAGCTAATGCCTTTTGTATTATGATATTGAAAACTATTACCGAGCGTTGACCGAGCGTTTAAAATCATTGTTTCTACCAGAGGCTTGTAAATGTCCATGGTAGTATCCACGTTGTAACATCCTTTTTATATTCCGTCACTTGAAAGATAACTGGGGATAGAAGCCAGAGGCCTAGCTTCAAAATTGGGGCCCTGAGGTGTCAGTGCATTGGAGGGCCACCCTTCATTAAAAAAAAATATTTCCACACAAGGTAATAGCCCAGTGGAGGGGCCCTTTCATTAAAAAAAAAAAAGAAATGCAGTTTTGCCACACAAGGCATGAGCCCAGTAGAGGTCGCCCCAACCCCCCCTTTCAAAAAGTGTGTTGTTTTTGCAGCCAGTGGAGGGGCCACCCCTCCCCTTCATAAAAAAAATGCCGTGTTGCCACAAAGGCGAGAACCCAGTGGAGGCCCTTCATTAAAAAAATTGCAGTTTGTCCTGCATAAGGCAAGCGCCCAGCACCCCCACCCCCTTCTCTTTATATAAAAAAAATAAAACAAAATAAAACAAAATAAGTTTTTACAACACAAGACACAACTTTTTCACGAAATTATAGCAGTAACTTACTTTCTGATATTTTGTAGTTATAAACAAATTTTAAATTGGGGCCAGTGAGGGGGCCCCCAAAGTCTGTGGGCTCTGCCTCATTGTAGTTACGCCACTAAAAGAAGCTGTGAATCTTGCTTACTGGTCCAGACCAGGTACAGGTTGATTCACGAAATCCCCCATCCAGGCAGATTAACCATCACCAGAATTCACCAAAGCAACGCCTAACAATGGCCTGTGCGAGAACTGGCCTGGACCGGGAGGCGCAACCGCAAGGGACCCCGCGCACACGGTGACCAGATCGCTGTGGCCAATGAGAATGCTTACGGTACATGTAAACCACGCGCCAGGGCTGTTTGCCGTGACGTCCGTATCACATGACTGGGCTAGTCCATTCAGACGGCCAAAGATCCGCTATTCTTGTTCGTCAGTGGCTAACTCATAATGACATAATGGCAAACAGCCGTGGCTCGTGGTATAGAGACGCGCACTTGGCCGCGGCTGCCAGATAGTCCCTGCGGCCACTGGGACCCCGAGTGGCATGCAGGCGACCCCAGGGCGACCTTACTTGCTCCGTGTTCATTTTTCACCACGTGATCGAGAATTATCAAGGGGAAAACAGACGTGGCCGCGCGGCACGTCGCCGTGTTTTTTGGCCGCGACGACCACTGGCAGCACGACCTGGTCGTCCAGTGCGCGGGGGCCCTAATTTCCATCCAGTCCGTCTTGTTTTAAAGAACCGAAAATCGTTGCGGTCTTCGAGCTCGTTTCACTGCTGTTACTTGCCAGTTCCGTGTTTATTGGACCAATCAAAACACGAGTAATGTTTTTCACAATATATTACGTTTACCGAAGAGATTTTCCATCCCCCAAACCCTTACCACCAAGAAATCTTCCTTTACCTTTATTTTCCTTATTCGCTCAATTTCGACTGTGCTTTCATTTGGTAATACTATATTGATTATCATAAATGAATGACTTCATACTTATGTTTTGTATGCTAGTTTTTATGAATTTTATTGTTTACACGATATTACTGAATTTATGTGTTTGTTGAAAATATTTAGACTACTTAAGAACTTTAAAATTATTCACAGGAAGAAACGAAACACTAATTTCCTTATTACTGTAGCTCCGGCCTAGATCAAGATCTAATTGGAAGAATTTAAACAAATTGTTGTGTACTTGTTTACCAAGCCCTATGGGGCAAGGTACGCCAAATTTGGCATAAAATACTTTAAAAAATAACGTAGGTATTTTACAACAATTTGGTGATACTTTATTATGCAGTCTACCGTCGCGCTTTACAACTGTAGCCAGAGGCGTAACTTCAAAATTTGGGGCCCCGAGGCGGCAGTGCAATGGAGGATCCCCCTTCATTAAAAAAAAAAATCAGTTATCACACAAGGTGAGAGCCCAGTGGAGAGCTCCTTTCATTAAAAAAAAGAAATGCAGTTTTGCCACACAAGGCAATAGCCTAGTAGAGACCACTAACCCATACCCCCCCCCCCTTTCATAAAACATGTTTTTGCAAAACAAGGCGGGAGCCCAGTAGACCACCTTCATTAAAAAAAAAAGATGCAGTTTTGCCACACAAGGCAACAGCCCAGTGGAGGTCACCCCCTCCCCCTTCATAAAAAAATGCAGTTTTTGCCACACAAGGCGAGAACCCAGCGAAACCTCCCCTCCCCACTTAAAAAAAAATTGAGCAATTAAGTTTTTATAACAAAAAACACAACTTTTTTCACCAAACTATGGCAATAACTTACTTTCTGATTATTTTACGGTCACAACAAATTTAAATTTGGGCGAGTGAGGGGGCCCCCAAAGTCAGTGGGGCCCGGAGGAGGCTGCCTCCTCTGCCTCATTGTAGTTACGCCACTGACGGTAGCGTGAGGTCTACCATCAAATTCACCAAAATGTTTAGGTTAGTCTTAGGTTATGAAATGGAGTAGGCCGTAACGTGAAAGTATATTTTTTTCTGAACCTTTTAGAATTTTTTTCACATTAATAAAAAATGTGAAGTCTTGCGTTTTACAGTCCTGGTACGTATTTCGACGATAAATCGAACTCGACACCTCAAATAAAAATGTGTCTTTTTTTTTTCTTGATTGCAGGACGAATCGTCTACAGCTTCTGAAGGAAACCCTTTACCCAGCAATTTTTCGCCCGTCTCTTCGCGACCACCCTCACCTGACGACGACTCGTCATCTGAATCTGAAGCACTCTCGATCGACAATTCAAGTGATGACGACTTACTAGATCCCTCTCTATTTGATGCTGAGTTGTCAGAACCCGACGATAACCCCGATTCGGACACTCACGATCGGCCATTTCTTGCCCAGATCAAGAGAGCTGGCACTAATTTCGAGTCGAGCAAATCGGCTGATGAGAATCTTATATCGCCCGAAATGCCCCATCCACACGTGAACAAAAATCAGCCTCAGCTGCGACCCGACCCCGATTGTGACTCGACCTTACCTAGTGAGATCCCCGACACTTTGGACCCTGCGCCCAAGCACAGTAGGGATTTTATTCGCCAATCTGACCCGCTTCTTGTAACGGCGCTCTTCGTTCTACAGTTGTTTTGGGGAACCGTTACTTTACCTTGTGGTATGAACTACTAGTTAGCGCATTCTTGCGCCAGCTCGTAGTCCCTTACCACCGTTGGAGTAATTGAAACGTTCTGCGGCGCAACTGGATTCAGGGGAAAAAAAAAAAGAAAAAAACCACAAAAAAAAAACTAGTTGCTTTTTAGTTTCGGATTTATTTTGACGATAAATAAAAAAAATTGAATTAAAAAAATTGAGGCTGTAAAAACGTTGGCGTGTACGTTACACTGCATTGAATTGAATAAAAAATATCTGAATATACCCTGGACTGTATTAACTGGCTTCTTACACACGGACTTGCCCATCATGTGCCGCGCGGATAAGGACTATACATGGTGGTCCACAAAAATCTGACGACCCAAAATTGGTCAAGGCCAACTTTTCTAGTTAGCACCGCTCAGAACCAGGAAAGGACAGAAATGAAATCAAACGAAACGGGAAAATTTC
>JAHWFP010257535.1:79342-102772 GCA_023313725.1 Lithobius niger | reverse complement strand
CCCAACTAGCTCTATCTCTGCCGTCCCAACCTCTCGGTCCCTCCTTCTCCATCGACACCTTCAGGTGGTGGACCGACGTCCTCAACCTGACAGCTACAGTTCCTCTTCACGAACCCCTTCCTCAGGTCCATCTGCTTACGGACGCATCCCGATCAGGTTGGGGAGCCCACATCGACAACCTTGCCATCTCAGGCGAATGGCCAACTAGGACGACGTTCCACATCAATCACCTGGAACTATTGGCAGTCCTCCTCGGACTTCAACATTTCCGGGACCATGTGGCAGGACAGACAGTTCAAGTCCACATAGACAACACAACTGCTGTTGTTTACCTTCAGAAGGGCTCGAGGTGGGTCGCACTCCCTGTCCTTCCATCAAGTAACCTCTCAGATTTTTCAACTATGCATCTAACTTCGTATCTGCCTCCTACCACTCCACATTCCGAGGTCGCTGAGTGCGATTGCCGATTCCTTCTCTCCACGGGAGCCATCCAACAGTAAATGGACTCTACATTCAACCATTTGCTCCGTCCTGTTCCGTCTCTGGGATCACCCGATGGTCGACCTCTTCGCCACGAGGTACATTACCAGACTTCCCCTGTTCGTCAGCCCCTTCCCGGATCCTCGTGCTTGGGCAGTGGACGCATTAACCTTGAATTGGGATCACCTCTACGCATATGCCATTCCCCCTCCGTGTCTCGTCCCTCTTGTCCTATGCAAAATCGCCAACTCGCACGGACGATTCCTCGTAATAGCACCGAACTGGCCTGTAGCAGCTTGGTTCCCATTACTTCTCGGCCTCCTCATCGACTCTCCTCGTAGCCTTCCGAGCCGTCCGGACCTCTTGTCCCAACACAGGGGAACGATCCTCCACCCGAACCACCAGGCATTACGACTACACTGGTGGCTACTATCATCCAGCTCCTCCGAGCATCTGGCATTCTTGAGGACGAGGCCACTCGCATTGCATCACGAGCCGTCCGATCCTCTACCAATACGATTTATGACCGTTACTGGAAACGATGGCTTCGTTGGTGTGTCACGGAACAGATTAATCCAATCTATCCTTCTTTACACGACCTCCTCTGGTTCCTCACAACTCTGTTTGTTCAACAGTGGACTTAGGGGCTCCACAATCTTAGTGTACCATTCTGCTCTGAATGCTGTCTTCAAAGCGGCTGATAACAAAGACCTCCTCACCGATTACAGAATTTCGTCTTTAATCCATTCCTTCCACCTGGACCGTCCACGTACTACACGACAGTTTTCCGATTGGGACCTGTCCATCGTCCTTACGGCACTCATGGCTCCACCCTATGAACCTATGTATGAGCTCATCTAGACCCAGCCACCATACAAGGAAGACAGTGTTCCTAGTGGCTCTAGCCGCCTGCCTCCGATGCAGCGAATTACAAGCCCTTTCTGCCACTGAAAAAGACTGTTTCTTTCTGCCTGACTGCACTGGTGTAACGCTGACTCAAAAGACATCATTCCGTGCTAAGACTCAGAAGCCCGGCGAATGAACTCGTCCCTTCATCATTCCTTCCCTTTCAACCATCCTAGGGACGAAGAGGCACGGGCTCTCTACCCAGTTCGGGCTATTAGTTTCTATCTAAAGGCTTCCAAACCTATACGACGAGGACGCTCTCAATTGTTTCTTCCTTTTAGTAATCAAGTTGGCACAACTTCAACACTCATGATTGCCACCTGGCTTAAAAGTGTTATTGTATAGGCCTACGAAGCACTCGACATCAACTTCTTCTCTGAAGGCATCAGAGTAACGGCCCATGAACTTCGTACAATCGCCACTTCCTGGGCACACTACAGCAACATTCCCATCACTGACATAATGGAAGCTGCCTCCCGGAGACATCCCACGTTCTTCACGTGTCACTATTTCCGAGATATGTCCCATCAAGCTAAGGGACTTTACCGTATCGGGCCATTCGTTGCTGCCCGACGTATACTGTGACCCCTTTTACACACTTATTTTTCTGTGAAGGGAACCGGTCGCTACCTGAGGGCACTTGAGTCAATGGCGCCCGCCGCCTTGACAAAGTCTATGGGATTGCGATAAAAAAGGTAATGCATATTTTCAAGGCAACTAGAAACTCCAAAATACCAGTATTACCTGGTTGATTTTGGTTTCTATTGCTTGTTGAAAATATCCATTACCTTGGTCCCGCCCTCCTCCCCTCTTTTCGCCATTTGGGCACAATATAGGTCCGTAAAGGTGAGCATACCGCTCCGGCTTTTATAAGAAGGAGGCTGCGCAGTAACCTGCGCAGTAGGTAGCGAACCGGAAGGACATCTTCAATTTAATTTCTCTAGATTGAACACCATTTTGAGAAGGGGAATGCTGTAAAAAAAGGTAATGTATATTTGCAACAGGCAATAGAAACCAAAATCAACCTGGTAATACTGGTATGTTGGAGGTTTTTTTTTAGTTTAGGTTAGTTTTCAGTCTAGTTTAAAAATCTACTAATTGTATAATTTTTTTAATTTAAGAATCTTCTAACTGTATATTTTTGTTTTAATTTAAGAATCTTCTAACTGTATACATTTTTTTTATTGTAAGAATCTACTAAAAACTTTATAACTGTAAGGATGTTAGTATGGTCTTTTGACTTTCCAATTGCTATCTAAATTTAAACCTAAATATTGTGCAGTTTTAACCTCTTTAGGCTAGATAGTTAAAGTTGATTAAAGCTAGGTAAGTAAATTCGGTCGTTCATTAATTGATGTAGTTTGCTGTGCTCAACTATTTTGTACTTGAGTTTCGTGTTTTATTAGTTTATTTGTACGCATCTACAAAATGTGGCATAGCGCATCAAACCCAACGCACCCTATTCTATTTTGCACTTTACTGTTTCATGTCATTTGTATGAAGAAAAGGCGTTCTTCCTTCTTGAGTTTCAATTAAAGATGTTAAGTTCATTAACTATGTGCGTTTGTTATTGACAAATCAGAAAGTGCGATATCTCCATGAGTACATACCTAACCTGTGAGGTACAAGGACAAGCCTCAAGTGCATCAGTCATTCCTGGTGTGAGTCAGTGGCATTTCTTTAGCTTGAGGCCAAGTTTACTGAAAAGGCCTTTAGGCAGTGCATTCACTGCTTGCTGTCTTTTTGCTGTCTAACGATGTAATAACCAGTAATGCAATGGCTAATGGAATGTTGCGTGCTGAGGACTTTTGTATGGAGCACTTCTAGATTCATTTTGCTCTTGAAAACAGGTTGTTGAGCCTCAACCACCTGTGAAGCAGCTAAAGGTTGCAACAAAAAAATCATTTGTTGCTCGTATCTGGCGTGTGGAAGGGATTACAATGAAAGCTTGTGTTTAGACCAGCATTTGGCTAATTCTTAGGCTTTTCTTTCGTTGCCATACTCAGTGAGTAATGTTTTTCTTGTGCCTGTGCCTTTCGATTTCCAAAACCGGTGTTGCGTTCTGTGACTGGTTGGCACAGTTCAGACGCCTCTGCTCGAGCCGCCTCAGTGGATTACGTCACAACCTTTAACCTCATAGCAATGTTTACACTTGAACGGGAGGAGCCCAGTCTGTGCCTCGAGCTAGTCGTGGTGGCCCATTCAGGCATGTGCTTCACTCTAAAGAAGTAGACGAGACATTGCATGCCGGCATCTGCTACGGGTTGAAGTTGTAATAACCTACACGTTAAACTAAGCGTGTAAGATATCTGGTTAGCCCCTCAGACTTTTTGATAAATCATCATTTAAAAAAAAAATGGATGAGGCTTCAGTTCTGAAGAGGCTTAATGTCATGTTTGAAGACTTAAAGATCGACGTGCAAGAGATGCGCATAAAGACACATTCCGTCCCCGGCCACGATTGCAGCACAAACTGTCAAATTCACGGTCATGATGGTCACCCCCATAAGCATAGCCCTCCTCGCTCCAGCCCTATCCGGCACAACTCTGGGGGTTCGGATAGCCCAAGCCGGAGTCCCACCCCCCTCGGATCTACCTTCAGCTTAGATAGATACAAGGTAAGACCTGTGATTGTGCTACTGAGAAATCTGACACTGAATGATTCGGTTGTTGTTCAGTTATTGGGGGGTGAGAGTACTTTTACGACTGTTGTAACTCTTCATCAGATTGTGATTATATTTGTTATTAAAAAAAGTTTCAACAGTTACAGTTAACTTTAACTTTACTTACGATGTCAAATCACCCAAAAGTGGGCATTGCAGACAGAAAAAGGATGCAATACTGATAAAGGTAAATACAAAATATGAAATAATAATAACTTAATAATATGACATATTCACAATGTCGTATTAGTAGTTTTTTTTTTTACAAACGTAATCATAGTATACAATGTAGTATTAAATAATCCAGAGTATAGTTTGGTATGTACAAGCTAAATTTGTTTCGCTGGCTCGAACAAGTATTTACAGGTTAAAAACAAAAAGTTCGAATAAATTTCATTACATAATTATACATTCAAGAGATATATGTAAGTAACACAGTTTGAATATAGACTTTGGTACAAAATATGATACAATCCATGAGCATAATACTAATTGTATCTGGATTGATGGGTTTTAGCATAAACGTTTTATCTTTCAGAAAGTATGCTAAACTATAGTTTGTTCCACATTATGTTTTCAGAAAACTGAACGGATGACAACTCGGTTCCTTGCACTAAGAGTGCAAAAACATGTGGATATCACATGTTTACACTCAACAAAGTTACTGTAAGAGTTTACGAATGAGAAGTTTACGGATTTTTTGCACTCATAGTGGAAGAAAACGTGGCGTCATACAGTCAGTTTTCTGAAAGCATAATGTGGAACAAAGTATAGTTGCAGAAGTTATGTTCACTGCAGTAAATCCTGTTTAAAATAATAACTAATAAATAGACATAAATCGCTGGAAATAATATTAAGGAAAATTGAAAATAAGCCAACAGCGAAAATAGGATGTGGCCATAGCGATTAAGGCGCTATGCAAGTGATCTGGGGGCGAACTGGGTAGTCGGTTCGAATCCGGGTCATGCCACTCCGATGAAACGTAAGTGCATAAAGGTGGCTTACTGAACTAAGTTATTTCCAGTGTATGTTTTTCGCTATTGGCTTATTTTCAATTTTCCTAAAATAATAACGGCAAGTGCGTGGTGGCTTAACACTGTCACTGTTCATGAATGTAGGATTGTTTAAATGTAGGATTTATTTTATGAACGGGTGGTGAACAAAAGAATCTGTCTTCTTAATATTACGATGGGTTGGATAGGCTAAGGGATAGAGTATGTCGTACTAGTTTCCCACACACTAAGGAGGGTTAGGCCCAGTATGCCAAGTAAGTTTTCCTCAGACACGGAGTGATCATAAAATCACAACTGAAAACCCTGGTGCTCTCTAGGCACGATTGGATGAACTAACAGTTCTTTTCCTATCATGTTTATGTAATTATGCTTTTCTTCCAATCCAAAACTCTCTTAAACGTATTCAGCTTTAGGTATTACTAATTACATTGCAAGATAATTGACATAAGAATATTTTGTCCGTATGTTGTGACTAACATTTTTTTCACTAACTGTATATTATAATTATACATTATTATAACTATTATTTCATTTAACTGACTAACTATATTTTGAGCAACTACAAATATCCAAATGCAGAATATCCAAAACTTGCAATGTAATAAGTAATATGAAAGGGGACTGGACCCTCTCAGTATTTCGGCATTCGTTCCAGGGTAATAAATTTGCTGCCTGCGGTTTTTACTACTTAGAATTGGAATATCAAACAGTGTGATAATGCAAAGCGAAGATGCACCAAAAAAGCAAGCCGTTTTGACGCTAGCTTTCATCACGTGTTTAACATGTGTTTGGTGGAAAAGATGATTTGTTGAAAAAAATCTTCGAATAAAGTAACTTGTATAAAAAGGAAAAACGTTTTGTGTGCTAAAAACTACGCAGACGTCTTGTTATAACGGTTTTGTTAGTGAGTTACATTAACATAGTAAGCAGCACACGCAATGTATTGATTTTTAAGAATAATTATCAGCTTTATGATACGATACGTTTGCATTTTGCCAGGCTCCTGGTATAAATAGTATAGGACGTTAAGCCAGTCGAACTCGTTCGTGCTAATTTAGTTTTTTTTTAAGTATGGAGCAGAAATAATGCTGATTAGTGTTAACAGCATCACTAAGCAGCCCTAAATGTTTATTTCTTAAAACCATCTTAAGTAAAATAACCAGCTCATTAATGCGACTGAGCATTATTGGCATTTGTAGATCTAACCATTTTAAAGCAGTCTCAAAATCTTTGTTGGACTGACTAGTATTAGTCAGTTATGTGAATTATAAACTGATTAATTAAATAAACTTAGGTTTTCGTCACGACTTGCGGTGTCCTTGAGAGACCTTGTGCCTTTGTTTGGTCATGCCACGGCCAGATCAGTGTTTGGATTTTTTATAGTGACCTTTTACCCTAACCTGTTTGTCGTTATAACGAGGCTCTGCGTCGAAGATATGACCCATATTTTTATCGTCAGCTGTTGTTGAAGGAATTCGTATGGGCTACGCACAACTCGTTTGATGACGTTTCATTAATTTGAGGAAGGGAATAAAATATGACCGAAAAAACATTCGGGGGCATCCGGTATGTAATTTATTAACGGTATGCTTTGTTTTACGCCAATTTGAGTAGTCGACATTCAAGTTGACTAACAATGCAAAATATTTTAGATTTTAGAGGAAGTGTTCCGGCCTCTACCAAAGCTTAAACTTTATTTTTTTAATTCTAAATTTTAGAATTTATATTTTCCAAAATCAATTTTAATTACTGGTTTCCCTAGTTGTTTTTCCGCACAAAATTTGTCGGGTTTGAATGAAGTCTTCTGAATTCTACAATATTATAATATAATTATATATTATTTTGTTTGTTTTTAACTCGTTGTGAATTCTACCACAGGCAACATTTTTCAAAATTATGTGGACCTAATTCTTTTTTTTAAAGCAGCTTTTTGACACTACATCGGTACATTGTACTGAATAGCATTCGTAAGTGAATTAGTGTTTTTCTGCTGTCATTATAGCTTACTTTTGTACCTAGTTTTGTAATTATTTAATTTTAAAGTATTTTTCCATCAATAGAGGGATAACTTTCATTCAAATGCGGAAATATTTTACGTGATTTATGGGTCAATGAAATCTAGTGGGGTTGGTTCCTTTTCCATTGTATCCTCAGGGCAGTACACATTGTGCAATGAATTGTTGCGTAAGGAGTACTTCAGATGGAATTCATTATTTAAACAACAAATTCGGTTGGGGCTGGGGAGAGGGGCATCTTAGCAGATTGTACGGAGCAAACTAAATTTTTGGGTAATTTCAGTCGTGGATTGTCGATGGAGCCCTCGAATGGCACATTCTTGCAAGTTGCTTGGCATACATTAGTTACACAAAACTTCAGTAAATTTAATTAATTTATTTTAGATTAGGTGCTGTCAGTCGCATAATATGCTGAATCATTCAAATTAACAATTATCGTAGTGTTCACATTATTCAAAGTTAACTTTTTAAATAGGCAATTTGTACGCTTCTTGCTAGCTCTTTAGAATTAGTTGCACTGTCTGCCTAACTTCAAATAGAATGTAGGAATGTCACAAGTTTGTTTATCGTTGTTCAGGCAACTTCAACTGTTTGGTAATAAATATTGGTGAAAGAAAATGTAAAGAAAGCATCTCCCTTAATAATTGTAAAAGTTGTTTATAATAATTCTTGGAGTTAAACTTGTAAGTGGGTGGTCTTTTTTCGCAGCAGTTGGTTGGCTTTGGTCTTACCCCACCCACCTCAAGGGAGGGGGCAGGAAACTACCACTCGGCTATGCTTGCTCGCACTTTCAAGAATAATTGAAGAAAAAAACTATTTCGGATTACTGTCAACAGCTAAAGGTATAACCTATAATCTATAATCTTCAAGAGGGGCAACTTTTACCAGGTTGACCGTCTGGCCTTAATTATTTGTTATTTCTGGCACGTCCCCTGAAGTGTAAATAATTAAGGCAACTTTATTTGATAATCATTTTGCTTCTGGATTTAGGTGATCGTTTACATTTCTTCTGTGAGCTACCTTGACTTTATGCCAACTCCACGAGTTTCACAACTTAAACAAAAAACTCCTGATGGCCTTTTTGTCACTGCGTAGGCTAGGCTGGTTGCTTTTAATTTAAATGTTAATTTGGAAACGCCTGTATTTAGTAGGTGTTATTTTATTACAGTTTGATGGAACAAGTTTGAACGTTAAGAACGTTGTAATGATGTGGGAATGACATCAACGGGTGGCTAACACCTCCGAAAAAGTTCTTTAAAACTTTGTGTGGTGCGTTTGAAGTTTTACGGGCTGACATTGAGGCCTTTCTTTCAGAACATAAAAGAATTTATGGACTCCACTGCTCCTTCATCTGGCGAAAACATACTAAAAATAAGAAAAATTAAATTTTAGTGTGTGTTTTGATGGAGATGGGACCAGTGGAGTGCGTCAATTTGCAATAAAGTGTTCTGAAAATACGGCCTCTATGTCTGCCTGGAACTTTCAATTCGGGTTCTATGGCTTTGTACCCATTTATCAATGTGTGGTGTGTCAGAAAAATGCACTGGTATTTATCAGCGAGGTTTTAAGCCTTGTCTTTGCGTGGAAATACCTGCTGATAATTATCGCAAGAGTGGTTGGTCCACGCGATGTTGCGTGTGTTGCCCCTTCTTGTCACAGCTGATGAAACTGATCTTAAAAGGATGTCGAACATTTAACACCCCCCCCCCCCAAAAAAAAAAAAACACCGAAAAAATTAATTTTGCAGGTTGGAATTGTTCTTTTATGCTGCTATGAGTTCACTTTAATACTGTGTACTGTACACATCCTTTTTAATCAAGATCCTTTTTTGTCATACTTTAATTTATTTTTTTCATCTTGTAAGCACTGCCCACCACAAGAAATTACATGGTTTATTATTTTCGCTTGCTATGACTTTTTGATTGTGATGTGTCACAATTCTTCTAAAATTACAAATTGAGCAGACAAACACAATAGGCGATTTTTTTCTTTGTATTAAACCGAAAATAATCAGAAAACTATACGTAATTGTGTAAATATATATATGTTCATAGTAGTGCGACCACAGGTGTGTTCGGAAAATTATAACGTCACGAGGGCGTAGGTTTTTTTAACCGATAAATGTACTCAATCTGTAGTTACATTCCTTAGTTACATTGCTTCTACTGCCATGCTTCGAATATTACCTGTGATTAGGCCTAATACGCTTTGGCAGAAAGCTGATGCAGGCTGATCGTTCTGTCACCGTGATAACCAAAGATTGATCGTGTGTTGCTGGGAAGTCTGCTCATGCTTCACGTGACTATCAGGTATGTCGCAGAAATTGATTTAGGTCTACTATTAGTTCTGTAATACTTGCATTATGTGGCGACCAGGAGACCATACGACTCGATTGTAGAAACAACATGGAAGGAGAAAACTGACAGTCTCATCTGATAAAATACCGTGTGCTGTTTTTTTGGTGTCAAAAGGAGGCGTGATTGGCTGGTGGTTGTCGTTTCCTGGCTTCCTATTGGTTAATTGCCATTAGAAAACTATGAAGGTATATTCTCAGTGTAATGGTAACAGTAAATGAATTGAAAGTCTGTTCCAGCAGGCTGTTCATGCTTGTCTGTACTGTAAGCTACAGGCAACCTTCACCAGTTCATTGTCTGTCGCCGGTAGCCCAACAGCATGGGAAGTTCGGCAGTTGGCTACTTCATTTTCAGCAGTGCTTTCCAAAATACCGGCTGCAGTTAACAAAGCCAAAGCTCAAATGATCGTACCTCTAGAACTGTACTAGCACTAGCAAGAAACAGTGTGCGGCACTGCCTTTGTAATTTAAAGGGCTAACCTATTAATATTTCAGTACTGACACCACTGTCTTTTCCTAATTGGAGAGTTAACATAACAAAGGTGTAAATCTGAAATGGCACCAAAATTGCTAAAATTTTCTCCCTTGGCGAGTACATTTCTGGCATTGGTGAGCTTATTTCATATATACTGGCCACATAGCAGCTGATTCTGTATTGACGTAGGTGTGAAGGTTGGCAACAGAAATGTTTTTTGACTAATAGTCAGGAGCAGTTGTAAAAAGCGTGCACATTTTGCCAACTTGGATTTTTCACTTGGTAGTTGTTGTTTACATCACAGGGAATGGTTTTCCTCATGTTGCCACCTCGGCAATACGCATTTAATGTATTTGGCATTAAAGATGGCAGCCAAAATTGCGACCATTTTTACAATTTGGCCGATTACACAAGAACCGTTAGTGATACACAAAAACGGTTGAAATAAAAGTTGTTTGCAATGATGTAATCTACAATGTCTTTCCCATACATTTTTTTTTGAAATCTCTTTATGATTTTCGAGAAAAATGGATTTTAGGCCATTTTAGGCCATTTTTGGCTAATTTAATGCTGACAGACATCTCAATTTTTCAACTTAGAACTTTCAATTGCTGTTGCGTCGTGTCTAATTCAGGTGGATGGCTCCAATTAGACTCATTCGAAAGGTGGAATTGTCTCCTTTGCAACAAGAGTCATTGAAAGGTCTACGACTGTTAGGAACCGAGCTATGCCCGTTTTACTAGGGGCTGGTATTACAGTCACCGTTGAATTTTTCGCTCATCTTCAACTTTCAACTTCTATTGTGACGTGTTTAATTTAAGTAGATGACTCCAATTAAATTCATTCGAAGGGTGGGAGTGTCATCTTTGCAACCAGGGTACTTAAAAGGGTCTACGACTGTTGGAACTGAGCTACGCCGTCAGCTAAGGCCGTCAGACGCTTGAGCTACTCACGGCCAACAGAGCTATCGCAATCGGCTGCGAGTCGGAATCGATAGGCACCGTTTGGCAGCATTAATTTCTGCGCGTTCCAGCAAAACAACGGCGGTCTCCGTATCGTGTTTTGATAATGCAATAATTAAATTGTTGTATCGGACGTACGTAACGTATTCCTACTGCAATTCTTGTGTTTAGTTATTTGTAAGTGACCCAAAAGTAAAACATACATGTCAAAATGGATGTAATTGCCCTTTAAATGCAGGACTCGTATGCTAGCTGGAAAAATAAATTTGGCAATTCATACGACCCATTTCCAATCCTTGAATAGTACGTAATTCTAAAAAAATAGTTAACGTCAGGTTGGGAAAGCACAACATTTTCTGCGTTAATTTTCTGAGAATCAACTAAAGCCCTATAAATTCTTGACTAAAGTAATATGATAAAATTTTTTTTTTTTATTTTTTTTTTTTTTTTATCACAAAACTACCAGCATGTGTTAACCAGTTCGTTGAAACTTAACTGGCATGCTGTGATACATGCAAACAGAAATTTGTAAGACTGGAAATGATATGGAAAATGGAACTGCCTAGCCTGGGAAAAAAGTTGGAAAAGGCCTGGAGTCGATTTAGATTAGGAAGTACGATCCCTGCAACTAGCCAAAGTTCTGTGAAAAAAAGATGGCTACAGTTCAAACAAATGAAAACAAGTTACCTTGGCACAAAATGCTTAATAAAATGTTAAGAAAATCAAATCAATCTTGTCGAATAAACTTTCGTCTAGATTCAGTGAAGATTCGCGTGAAGTGAGATTCTATCATTTGATACACAAATACTGATAAACGTAGGGCAGCTAGCACATGATATTCACTTTCTGTGAAAAGCATGACATTTGGTATGGATGCACATGAAGGGTAAATTATGGAAAAATAGCTATAGCAAATCCCTCCCTTTCCACCACCTCTCCCCCCCACCCCACCCCCCAAAAATGGTGTATTGGCTGTAACTCCTTAACCGTCATAAAATCGAAGACATAATGGGAAACAAAATCGTTTCGCACACAATTCTGGACAGGAAAAGTGATGCACATCTTTCACGTAAAAGCAACCATTAAACCCCAAAATCGTATTCGCGCGAGCGCTCCTCCTTGGTTGGTGGTTATAGTGATTTCGAATTCAAAGTGCTTTTGCAAGCTCTGCAATAGATGGATATTATGAACGGTGGTGATCTGTTCTTTCCATCAATCCTAAGCAAAATTGTTGAGCTTAGATAGGGACCGTCCTATGCCGGTCAGCGGTGGAGATAATAGTGGGAAAAGGGTATGGTGATTTTAAAGTAGTCTTGCGAGCTCTCTTAATAGCCCGAAATAATATTCTGAAAGGTGGGGATCTACTCTTTTCATCAATCTTAACCAAAGTTGTTTAGCTTACCATCCTACACCCGTTCAAAGGTGAAGAGGTAATGGCATTTCAGAGAACCTTTGGGGTGATTTTTGATTTTAAAGTGCTCTTGCAAGCTCTGTAATAAACCGAAATGAACATGCTTAGGATATTCTGAAAGGTTGTGATCCATTATTTCCAGCAGTCTTAACAAAGATTCCCTATCTTAGAGATCATCCGACACTCATTTATTGGTGAAGAGGTAGTGATGTATCGGCAAAGCGTAAGGTGATTTTAGAATTCAGAGTGGTCATGAGAGCTTTGTAATAACCCGAAGTGGACAGGCTTAGAACATTCTAAAAGATGGGGATCTATTCTTTCCGTCAAGTTTAACCAAAATTGCTTAACTTGGATAGGGACTGCCCTACACCCGTTTACAGGTGAAGTTGTAATGGCGTATCAACTATTTTCGATTTTAAAGTGCACTCTTGCGATGTTCATATTTGTATCTAAGCTAAACTGTTTTGGTTAGGATTGATGGAAAGAATAGATCACAAGCTTTCAGCATAATATTATCCTAAGCATGTCAATTTCGGTGTATTACAAACCTTGCAAGGGGTCTTTAAAATCGTTTACACCATTACGTCTTCACCTTTAAACGAGCGTAGGACAGTCCCTATATAAGCTAAACAACTTTGGTTAAGATTGATGGAATAATAGATCCCTATTTTTCAGAATATCTTAATTATATACATTTCAGCTCGCAAGACTTCTTTACAATCACCATACATTTTTCGCTGCTGTTACCTCCAGCTTTAAAGGCGTTGGTCGGTCCCTATCTAACCTAAACAGTTTTGATTATGGTTGATAGAATGAATAGATCACCGCCTTTCAGAATATCGTTGGAATGTCCATTTTGGTCTATTAGAAAGCTCACAATTGATGATAAAGGAATCAAGGTGGAAAAGGTATAAAACTGGTGCGAGGATGCCAATGGTACAATTTTAAAAGTGGGTTAAAAAAAAAATTACTTTAGTTTTTGTATAATTGTTGACCTTTACTTACCTAATTCAATGTTTTCTTTTTGCTTATTCACCTACTTTTCATCTATTCCTTTGGTTTCCATTCCACTTCTTATATAAATGAAAATTATCGTGAAAATTCTTTTAAATAAGTATAAAATTCCTAGTAACAAAGGCCACGACCTATACATAGTACAAAATCATAAAGTCCTGCCCTAAC
Organism: Lithobius niger; assembly: GCA_023313725.1. Taxonomy (NCBI): domain Eukaryota; kingdom Metazoa; phylum Arthropoda; class Chilopoda; order Lithobiomorpha; family Lithobiidae; genus Lithobius; species Lithobius niger. The sequence continues at coordinate 89,313 of JAHWFP010257535.1, read as the reverse complement.
GTTAGCCCTAAATCAGGAACAATGTAGGAATAAGAGTTGGAGCACTTCTGAAATTATTTCAATGACGATTAAATAGTGGTAATAATAAATTTACAGCGCGTTTACGTTTATTTTTTCATTAGAAACTATTTCGTAAGCGTACTGGTTATTCGTAAAAATTACTAAAAAAATATTGTAGTATTGAGCTGTTGGAAATGGCGGGAGTGAGGGGCATAAAATTACCACCTGTACCCTCTTAAATAATTTCTTGACCAGGCCCTGAAGGTGGCTATTTTGGGGGTTGAAAATTATCTGCTTCAAAACTGGCGCCCCTTTTGAAGGAAACCTTGCAGTACCATTACCTTTTTAACACGCTTATTTACAAGATTTTCCACACTAATTTAATTGTTCTCCTCCCACCACCTAAACTGGTTAATGCAGTGTGACCAGAAAAAATTGTCTCGTTTTCATGTGCTTAGGCACGTTGCTTATCTCAAGGCACGTAGTCCAAGTATAGGTTGTGGGCGTTACAAGGTAGGCCAAGAGTAACAAGTGGGCGTTTAGTCTCCAAGTAGGGAAAAGCAAAAAAAAAGGCGGAAGTTTGGGGATCATTTCTTGTTGCATGATGCCTTGAAGATTGGATAGTGGGTGGAACCGACTATTTCTTCCCACCTTTCTTGTTCAGTTACTTTTTTAGCTTTAGTTGATTGCTGCCTGCTGTTTATGAAGAAAGTTTTTTTTTTTTTAAATACAATACAAGCCCTGCACCAGTGATGCCCAAGGATCACGTGGTTTCATTGACTGGTGCGTTTCGGTTTGTATTCATGATTTGGCTCCTTTGCACGCCAGTGGCAGTGCACCACCAAGTAGAAGATAAACGCTAGCTATATACCAATGCACCCCGCTGATTTTGTGAGGATCCTTGACAAAGTAAGCAAGCACTGCCGAGTGGTTCAGTGATTGTCTGCCAGCCAATGAATGCTTGAGCGAATCCCACTACTGACCAAAACTCCATAAAAAGTACTCCAAAAGTCGTTTGTTGATGCAAACGACTTAAGAGATGGTTAGGTGAAGAGAGTAGGACCCAAAAAAGTGGGTCTTATTATCGAAACTTTTGATGGAACGGTAGTCACCAAGCCCAATGTAAAAGTAGTTTTGTGTGGCTTCATGAAAGAAACTTGACAATTTTCTATTTCTCAGAAATGTATTTTCGATCCAGAAAATTTATCTCGCTGTAACCCCTTTGTTTTTTGTTTTTTTGGACTCGTTGTGACTCCTTTTTAATTCTGTACTGTACAGAATCAATGTTTTGAATCTAGCCCTCAGTTAGAAATTTAACTAGTGAACAGATTGTCGTTTCAGAAATCGTCAGCTTACTGTCGTCCTGTTTAAAGTGCAGATAGCACCAAGCATTGTCGTTTTTATCATTAATTCGGAACTTGGTGTAAGTGCCGTTTAGGTTTACGTGTTTCTTTCCTTTAAAACAATAAAAATTTACTTTCAGAAACTAATGATGTAAAAGCAATGTGCTAATTGATATGCATAGAAGTGTCAGATGAGAACTTACGTGATATGGTGTAGTTGAAACTGTTAATAAAAAGTAAAGTGTACAATGTCATTTCACTTATCCTTTAGTCCAAAAGCAAACTGGTGGACGGTTTCTTCTTGTGTAGCTCTCCTAACCAAAAAGGCACACGTGCTGAAAAGTAATTGCAAAGTAACTTTTTTACAGATAAAAACATTATTAATGCACACACTAGCGAGTTGCCGTCCAAGATTCAACGATAACATTAACGTCCGTCCTATCCAAATGAAATATATATGAACATGGCGACCACTAGACGCTTGTCTTTACAGCTAAGGCATTTTGACTGGTTTTAGGGATTTGAGGGAAAATAACAATGCGACAGAAAAGGCTGAAACTTTGATCGAGTGACTGTTTGCCTGAACATAAGTCACTATTAGTGACACAGTTTAACGCTTTCTTGTTGAAAAAAGAATATTGCCTAATTACTAGTGGTAAACTACCTAACTTCACGAAAATAAATTCATCCATGCGCTGCAATTTTTCAAATTTTACTTGAACCGTGGAACGTGCATTTTGCTGGTTTGGGTGTTAGGGGAAACGAAAATTCCCAAGTTACCAATCAATTTCAATACAAATTTTAAGGGCAGCATTTCAGCATTTTGCTTTCAACAATACAAGAATGAACAACATTTTGCTTATAACATTGAAGACATTAGTATGCAGCACGACAACAGCAGCATGAATGAATTGTCGCTTTTCCCGTTGCTAAATAATGCGAACTCGCTGGACTTCTCGACAAAGACCAAGACACATAAACCTACTAATGGAAACGTACTAGGGCCAAAAAAAAAGACCATAAAACTGAATTTTCGGCTGTTCATCTCGTAATTGCTAGGGGGAGAAAATGGATCTTGCCAATTTTGACCAAAAAGAAAAATTGTTAAAAATGTCCGCCATGCTCTAAAGTGGTGATTTCAAACGCCGAGCATTTAACACCAAGTTAGACCTACCGACTAAGACTTCAAACGTTAAATGAAATACGTGGAAATTGCACAGTAAACAATTTTCACATTTTTCATGTTTGGTGTTCGATATTACGACTTCAAACGGACAAGGGCTTGGTAGGACATTCTTAATAAGTTTTGTTTTGGACAGTCTGCAATAACCAGCGGAACCTGGAACGACGGTGCAACAATGCTGTAGCACGAGAAATAAGCTGTTTTCTTCCCAATCTTTTGCTACAGGCAACATGGGTATAGGTATATTCTGTAATCAATAGCTTATAACGAGGTTTGAACAGCACAGTATCGTTGAGTGTTTTGCACCACTGTCGCCAATGTTTTGCTGTAACTGTTGGTAGAACCAGTAATAAGACCCGGCTGTTTTGCACACCGTATTTAGTAGTAAAACGTAATGGGGGGGGGGGCCCCCTGCTTTAACCTTCCATTAATTTCTGAATTATTTCCGTGAATAATGTCAACTTGTTGGATTCCTAATGCGTGATAACATTTTGAAGGTTTGAATACTGGAATACCAAAAACCTTTTCGCGTGACAAATTGTGAAATTTTGATTGCTGAAATCCCAAAAACCTTTTCGCGTGATAAATTGTGAAGTTTTGATTGCTGAAATCCCAAAAACCTTTTCACGTGATAAATTGTGAAGTTTTGATTGCTGAAATCCCAAAAACCTTTTTTTCTAAGTCTTGCACTGTAGCAAGAAGAGTCCAGCGTGGCAGGATGATTGCCTAGAAGAGTCAAGTCAACATCACAACTGCTACAGTGGGTCATAAACATGTGGTTTTAAAGAAGTGTTTGACAATGTCCTTGGTCAGTGCTAAATATTTTTGAGACCGCACCTAGTCAGCACGTTTTTGCGTTGTGTCGGAGGCGTTGAAACTTGGCTAATTTCCAGTTCAACTTGCGAACATACATAAACTCAAATGTAATTTCGTAGACTGGTTAATTTAGTAGATGTTAATTTTAATTACATACAGCTCGTTAGCAGGAAGACAATGTTAAGTTAATTTTAACTTCGGATGGCAGTTAGTGACTACCAGGTCCTTGCCATTCCGGTTGCGTCTGCAAGAAACCTATATTATTATTATTATTATTATTAAGAAATAGCCGTGTTTTTTTAATGCCCATTTTTGTTTAAACATGAACAACTCGGTTTTTGTAGAAAAGCATTCCTTACAATTTATAACTAACTATCAGACCTTGTTCCTTGCTAATTGCCGTTCACTGCTTATTGTTATGTTACTTGTTTGTCGGGCAGTTTCGTGTGATTTAAGGCGGTTAAATCGCCATTTCTGAATTAGTTAAATTTATGTTATACGTTCGTAAATGTTCACTAAATGTTCACAAATGTTCACTAAATGTTTCACAAACCCTGTGTTAAAAAGTCGCACCTATAGCAGTTAACAAGCTTTCGATAACGGTACTGTTAACTAGTATAATTGGCGCATTACAAACTTTCCATCTACAGTTAGAAAACCCCATAATTTTTGGTTTGCTTGTATTAACACAAGGTTCCCGAAAGTTCAGAGCAGCCAGAGCAATGCTTCAAGAATGGCCGCCATCATTAGAGAGTATGTATGTATTAAAGGGTTAAATTTACCATGGGCTTACATACTAAAATACCACTTGCTTGTTATTAAATTTATACCTCCTTTCCTCCCCAGTCCCCACTTATAATATGGATCATCTGGCTAACAGTATTTCGTGACTTGGTTCTTATTCTTAAATACAACTATTTAAGTATAAGAAACACCAAGTCACGAAATATGGTAATAGGGAATTAAAAATAAATTTAAAAATCTCACGGTATATGGTTGGAGATGAAAACGCGAAAACTAATGGGTCCTACCTTCGAGGTTGCAAATGGCGAACATACATCCCGCTGATGTAATTTCTGAATTTGAACAGACATAATGACGATTTTTCTGATGAAATTCTGAATCATTGCAAAACGAGTGGGTCATAGTACAAAATCTAACATTAAATGGAAAAAGAAATATATTGCCACGAACTTTATTTTTTATGCCGCGAGTTTCCACAAAGCTCCAAGTGTTTACAAACTCTAGGCATTTAAATGCTGTGGACATTTAAAAACTTTTCGGGGCCATTGTCCCTTGGACATGTTTGATTCATTTTACCTGAATATTTAATTAATTTTATTTATTTTATTTCTTTGTTTAAATACTGAAGTCGATTTGTAGTAATCTTGTGCTTGAAATGCCACAAATGTTTAGCCAGTTAAATTCAGCATACTCCAGGCACTATCACGTAGTATGTAAGTCCATGCGCCAGATAAGTGGTGATGTAAAAGAGAATAGCGCTACCTGCTAGCACAAGAACAAAAACAATTTTAACTACAGATTTTCTTAGGTTCTGATTGTCTTTGTTCTTCACTTTGCTTGTATTAGGCCATATATTGCTGTTTGCTTCGATAGGTTGTGTTTAGAAACCTTAGGCATTAGTCAGAACTGTCGTTATCTTCGTTAAGAGTCACGATTTTTTCATAGACCGTAACGTAGGAAAAAAAATTGAACTTGTTTATTTCTGTGCTTCTGATCATCTGTACGTGCGGAATTTCGTATCGCACGCTGCATTTAGCAAATTGATGGCGATCGTGAGTACTAGTATAAAGGTAAAGTGAGTACTAGTCACGCTGAAGGTAAAGTTATTAACGAAAACTTTAAATAGGCCTAGCCCCCGTTGGGCAGCTCCATGTTCATTACCATGGCAATAGGACTCCACTAAAACAGATGCTGACTTAAAATTAGGCTAGCGTTTATTGTGCACAATTGTGACATTAATGGACATTAATGAAATCGAGCAATAAGACGCACATTTTCTTTTCTCAAGTTGCTGGCATAGAGAAGTTTGCATGGGGCTTACATACAGAAGTTTGCATGGGGCTGTTATAGTGAAAAATAAATCTTACAATTTGTTACATTATTTAGAAGAAAAAGAAGTAAAAAAAAAAACCTGTTAAGGTAATCACAGTCCACCCTAACATTCGTTGAATGATGCTGAGTAAGTTTGAAAGAAGTATTCTTCACTAAATTCGTGGTCTGAAGACTGCAATGCTGTCTGGCTCATCGTCAAGGGTATTGATTTTCCGATACTTTTTAATTCTTCTTAACCTTTGTTGTGAGCTAGGAATGGAAAGCAGTTTTGACAGTACGACACTATCTGTCTAGTACACGTGTTCTGACAAGTGTGGCAAAAAACATACGTGGTTGTATTAATCTAGAGCAAGACACCTTGATGTTTAGTTGCTGTATAGAGGTGTCATGCTTATAAAGACTTCAACATCCGTGATATTGATCTAGTGGATAAGCACGATCCAGACAGAGATGAACACACCTATAGTATCGACTGTGAAAGTGAAACTTAAAGAAGCAACGTTTGGTTGGATGGGAATGACTTTAGTGATGCCAATGAAGAAGCCATGTTCAGAGTGCATATTTGAATTTAGGAATGACTGTGGTACAATACATTCTTCTTATCATTGGTGTGGTGGATAATCTAGCTGGACATGCACTAACTATTTAAATGTAAACTTGTAAGAATCTGGAGATCTCCTTTCCTGAGTGTTTTCGGTTTTGTAGATTTCTTATGCTAAGATTTTAAAAGTTAACCCACAGAAATCCCAACTTGGGCACTATTAAGGGCTGGTTTTCTTAAGCATTGTGAAATGTTTTCTGCAGTAATGAATTTCGTATGGCTGCTTGTGGTATCTTAAAGGGATATAACTCCCAGCGCCATTTTTCTCGATCCTCCACATCAAGTACGGCCCCAAAGGTCTATTTACTTATCGTTAGTCTTTCCCTTGCTAAAAATCCGTTTTAAAATGTGGCGTCTAGGAGATTTTCTGTTGAATATTGGGGAACTTTATATTCGTTCTTCCAGAACGTATATGATCCTTTGCGTGCCCACAATGTCCTTGAAGTTTTATCTGTGTGTGCGCAGTATTAATTTTAATCGTTTGCTAGTAATTGCTACGAGATCAAAAATTAAAAAAACTAATGCAGTAAAAATTAAAAGTAATTATTCCAATAGGTCGCCGATGCAAAATTATAACACACTAGTCTAGAAAATTATAAATTGTGATTTTAAAATACAAAAATCATTCCGGTTTTTGACGACACAATTAATGCGTTCACACTGGCTTGTCTATTAGGCGCAATGCCAATAGTAGCTGCCTTCTTCGCTGCGAGGAACGAAGCTACTATCTCAGTTGACCTTGGTTATGGTAAATGCGCTGATGCGATCGGTGCGTGGCTGTTATAAGGAAAATTGGAAATTAGCCAACAGCAAAAATCATACACTCATGACGTGTATGATTTTCGCTGTTGGCTAATTTCCAATTTTCCTTAATATTATTTCCAGCGATTTTTTACTTTTTATTTATTTATTTGTGGCTGTTATAAGGCAGGCGGAAGGTTATAAGGCAGACCGGATGTTGCTTTAAGTCGCCTAACTGAAGTGTCCCGTAAATACAACAAGTAGGGATTCCGATCGGCTGGATTATTATTGACTGAATACAGCTGTTTAAAGTTTAAAACTGCCAGAGTACAGGTGGTAACAGTCGGTCCCATTCAAATCGGCGGTCAACGACTGATTACTTAACATGGCCAAATCTGTATGGGTTTGCTCGATTGTAACTGGTTACACTGTGTAGGCATGAGCCTTCAAAGGACTTTAGTTCAGTTCGACGCTCACGCATTATTGACTTGTCGTTAAGGTCAGGGTCAACCCTAAAAAGTCACATTTTCTATAGCATTTTTTAATGGGTAAATACTTGCCTAACGTGTCTAGTTAAATGCTTGCCTACAAGTTATCCAGAAAGCAATGACTCAGGCTTGTTGCGAACCTTATTTTTTATTTTTTTTTGTTATGGCGCAAATAAGGTGGACTATGCCTGTATCCCACCTCGTTCGAATTATCTTGTATTAATATCATAGACATGAATGTAAGTAGCTGCTTATAAATACTAAGCGTACAAAAGGAAAAGAGAATAAATAGAAATTATAGTTTTGAAGTTGCCGACAATATTTGCACCTGCTGTATTTGGTGGGTGCCATTGACCAAATTTTTTTGTGTACCAGTTTACAAGTACAGGAATGATGCAGATTCCCATTGCCTATGGATTTTCGTGGTACCGTGAGGGGTAGGAAAAAGGGAGTGTCTGCTGTATGCATTCAAATAGTCGTGCCTAAAGTTATTTGACCTTGGTCATGTGGGTGGAGTACCTGACTTCAGGGTGGATTGATTCAAAGAATTTTTTTTATGTATATAAACTGCATTGAATTTTAAAACTTATGTTTTAAATCTATATTTTAAATTAAACTTTTTTTGACGATTCTGAATCGTGATTTAAATATCCAGTTTCAGTAACTTTCAGCAGGTTACTTGAAGCAGCAAAGCTTAAAAACACCCAATAAGAAAGACTGATGTAATTGGTTAAAGCAATTCTTTTAGTTTTTAAGGCTTATTTATCATTGTAGTGCATACTCCATTGCATTTCGTGATAATAGAACAAATAGCTTAACATATTATTGTATTACAAAAGAAAAGGGTGCCAGTGTCATGCAAATAAAGATTTAAATTACCGTACCTAAGTTCTGATATTAATTGGACAACCTTCGCATTTTAAATCTTTAAAATAATTTTTAATCCATTTTCCAGTATCACTAATGAATTATTTACGTAATTCTATTGTATTTATTGTGAATTTTTGTTTTTTAACTAGGAATTCATTTGTCGTTAGAAAGTTTACAAGTGCCCATACTGGTTTAATATTTTATGGAAATTCAGCTGCCTTCATGTTTTCCGAATGCTGCCAAACATAACTGTTCTGCAATATTTTTGTCTGTCAAGCTGTGTAGCAATATCCTCACTTGCTTAAAAAGCGCAATTCATCTGCAAATAGTTAAATACAGGAGAGCATAAGTTAATGTCTTTGAAGAGATTTTCATTTAATTATCCAATTAGCCTATTCTGTTGTAAGGAATTTTATGTACAGTTGCTTTTAAGAAAGCTCATGCGGATATGTACCAGAGACTTTCTGGAGGGTCAAAGTACCCCTGAATGCCACCTGACACGGATATGCCGTATTCTTGACGCCATAACGATTAGAAAACTACACGCTGTTGTCTCTGTCAAAACCTTCTTGGCAACAAAATTGGGGAAATCAAACAATGCAGGTTGGAAGCCAATGTTTAAATAATTTATATTTTGCTCTTTTTAAACTATATACCATGGTTGTGATTGACGTCCTGCACACCCTACAATTTCACAAGGTATTCTACATTTTTCTTTTTTCTTTTTCTGGTTATCGTGTGTAATTTTTGCGGGCTAGGCTACTGCGCGCGCAAACTTCTGGAACTGGTAGCGTGCAGCTGGTGTCGCCATCTTGTTGCGCTGAATCGAAGTAAATTGGTTTCATCCGTGGACGATGGATGGCGTTGGCAGTCGTTTTTTTTTTTCTTCTTTCTTTTATTTCTTACGTGGCTTTGGTTTGATTGAGATCACAATGTTGTTTTCTTACTGACGTGAAAAGTGCGGGAATTTTCTTTTAAACAGGGAAATAACGTGCCTACCTGGGTGGATACGTCATACTGCATTATGATAACCATAGATCCAGAAGTTGATGCGTACATCCGGCCCCGTCTGAAAAAAGAAAAAAGCCGTTGAAAACATTTGATTTATCTTCATTCTTTGCCCTTTTTAAACCCCTAAACGTAAAAAGTTGTTCAGGGAAAATAAAAGCATGAATACTTAAGTGGACTGATTACCACAGATACAAAAGGAAGTGTAACATAAAATGTACTAACTGACGCTTAGGCCTACATCGGGTTACAACCCCATGGGACTTAGGGTTCAATCAAAACATTTGTCTATCTCCTTTGTTGGCCTTGTCTAATCCTCGTAAGTGCAAAAAGAACGACGCATTTTCAGGCAAGAGAGAAGCTGTCTCTAAACCCAGAAAGTTGAAAAAAGATCAATTTTCTTGAAATGAAAAAAATCGTGAGGGTTGTGCATTAAAGTGGCACTATCACCGATTAAGAGCAGACGAAATGTGACAACATCTAGCGCTATGTGTACCATCTAGGCTTGCACCAAGTGAAGGAATGCATAACGGCATGTCTTTTAACGAAACAAACAAGCCACGACATCCTTCATTATTGAGTGAAAATTGGTTCGTCTTCGTGCACCTGGGAGCAAGCTAAAAGATTAACAATATCATTACCGCTAGATGGCGCTACGGTATTTTCGTTCGCATTTCAATCGGTGATAGTGCCACTTTAAAGCTAGAAAAAAAAATCTGCTGGAAATCTTGTACCAGAACGCTACTGAGAAAATAATAACCTTAAAAGGTGGTAAGGCTTGGCAGTAGCACCATTGATTAGCTTTGACCCCCCCCCCCCAAAAAAAAGGGTTAGAATGGTACGCT
>JAHWFP010257535.1:0-63786 GCA_023313725.1 Lithobius niger | reverse complement strand
ATCCCCCCCCCCCCCCATACATGTTTTGATCAACTGCGTTGGATGGCTTGGCGGCGCACACCTCTCAATTAAAGACGAGCCCACTACGATTCGTCAATTGGTTCTATTTTAAACTGTAAGTTTAATTAGAACACTAGTGAACTGAATCAACATTAAAAATATTCAGCACTGTTTGGCAGTTTTACGATACGGGAAGCCTCCAAACCGTCTAGTCTCGGCGTTTTGAACATTTCATTTATCCGACTGCGACGTTGCCACATCGCACGACTGATAAGGATGAAATATCTAGATAGCACAGTCATTGCCCAAAAGTAGTTTTATGAATTTACGCCCCCCACCTCCCCGGACAAAAAAAATGTCATACAGTAGAAGTTGTTTTAAATATTTCTCCTTCCCCCTCCCAAAAAAAATACTAAGTATTAAAGTCATGAACGATTGTCCAAACAAGTAGCCCAAGTCTACGCTAATTTCGCATGCCGACATGACAATACAAGCTTGTTATCCAGTTCGTACGAATGAGATCAGTGAAGCCGCGTGCCTACGTCAGTGATCTGTAGAATAATTTGTGGAAGTTGGCAGTCATTGGTCGATTGGTGGTGACATCAGCCGCTGACGAAGGCAACCTAGTTCCCAGTAATTGGTCGTGGATGGATGACGTCAGTCGGCTGAAGAAAAAATAACGAACCTCGTACGTTTGCTGCGAACAAAAATCTTCGATTATTTCTAATGGAGGATTTGCCCAACGGATTCGACCTATTTTCGAACTTAGACCTAGAAAATATGTGCCATAGAATCTGCGTACAAAATTTGACAAGAAATCCGATAATTCGTTAAAACGTTATAGTGTGAACACACAGACAGACAGACACCCAGACAGACAAACCGTTCGCCTAACAGTCTAATCGACTCTAATAATACGTTTGTTCGTCGTATGTTTTTACGTTGTAGGACATGCATTAATAAATTAATTCAAATTTGGAAAACCTGTATGATACTGCCAAAAAGTTTCAACGTATTTGTTTTTAAGAAGGATTATAACTCGTGATAGGAAAAAAATACTAAATTACTCCTCGCTAAAATACAACGAAAATCTGTTTTTTTGTGTCTGTAAGTAGATAGTTGGACGATAGGTGTAGGGGCACACCAGAATATATTTGCCGAATACACATTTACACAACCTTAACTCAACTTGTCGAACAGCGAATGTAGAATGGGGGTTTACCGAGTCGCTGGTTCAAAAAGCTAAACCCGGTGTTGACCCAGTGACTGCTGAAATGGAGCAACACGGAAATGAATGAAACTGCCTACATTGAAAGTTCCAGTGATGCGGATTCCCCTGACTTGCCCGGCCCCCCCGGCCGGCCCCCCTTCCCCCCCCCGCCCGCCCGCCCGCCCCCTTCCCCCCAAAAAACCCTTTCTTTCGAACCAATTAATGTATGCTCTGTTCCGTTGATAAAGCTGAGCAATCGAACTTAGTTGATTTTGGAGATATACCCATGAAGGTGGAATTATAGGGAATCTTTCCTTTTTAAATTTTCATTACTGGTAGTATCACTTTTTGTCTATTAAAACACGTGTTAGTGATTAGTTATGCACTGCCGGCTCATTGGATCAATTTTTGGTAAATCAGGTTCACGGGACTGTAAAATTTCGGGTCGAAGAAAAGGTGACTCTTACCAACTCTGCAGCCGAATAGTTAAACTGCAGGATACCCGATATCGAACCATCGACGGGTTTGGTCAAATACTGAATTATTCTGTTAAATTCGTAACGTGTACTCTGCTGAGTATACCAGTAAAGTAGACACATAATTTACTTTAAAATTTATTTCCGTGTACTGAATAAGGATAGACACAGTAGTTGACCAGGTTTTCTGATGTTAAAACTTGAAGAAATTTAGGTAAAGGAACGCAGTTCGTGACAAGTCAAAAGAAAACTGCTGAACTAAACGTTCTAAATTAACAAAATCGCATAAAATGTGTGTTTAAACAGTTATTCGGTCGAATTGTACCAACAAATCTTACACTTTTTGGCCGAATACCGAATATCATTCTTTGGCCGAAATTACTATTCGGCCAAAATGAGTATTTGACGATTATTGATGTTCAGTCAAAATCAATATTTGGCTGAATGTCAACTTTTGGACGTAACCGAATACCGGATAATTTCCGAATGTTCGGTGCATCCCTAGATACGAACCCGTATACAATTAACTTGCTGCCAAGAGAAAGAGAAAAAAAGTAGGACTTTATTGATTGCTTGTGGCGAAACTTCCAAGTTGTCCTGCATTAAAGAATCAGTAGACGTAAGAAATCCATTAAGGAAAGTAACCATATTGATTTTGTTGGATTGCTTACCCCCCCCCCCCCCCCATTTTTTTTTCAATGTATATTTATTACCCTAATTTTTTTTGTTTTACGTTTTTGTGAGGCTCAACAATTTTTAGAAAAAGAATTCTTATTGATCAACCGGACTTGTGTTCTGTTCAGTATTAACCGTGGAATGCGCCATCCAAACCCAAGCATCACGGGGCTTTAATCCAACTTGAATGGATTAAGTTGGATTAAAGAAAATCTGTTAATCGTGATGGTTTTGGAGTTTGCATTTCTTAAAATAAAAAGAAAAAAAATTACTGCAGTGAAGCAAAACGCCTGTTATATTTAGTTTAGTTTTTCTAAATCTACTTACATAACATTTAATAAACCTTGACAAAATTTCAGTCGATTCGTAGGAATTTCCATAAAATTTAAGCACTTAATTTCACACCTGGAGATAATAATAATAAAACATTTGTCGTGCAAATAGAGCACGACCGGACAGGTGAGGGCTGGAAAGCCACTTATAACCAGCCGAGTTACAACCAACAGAATTCTGGCCGAAGCAGGAATGGACACAGTTTGGCTCTCGATAAAAGTTTCCCGAAGGAGTTGACCGAAGGGGCATTGACAGTGAGTTCCGGCAATGAGTTCCAGGCTGGAACCATCCGGACGCTAAAGAAGTGATGCCTACAATTTAATTTGTGAAGTGGGGTGATCAATTTTTTGCTGTGACCCCTAGTTTTTGTACTAGAGCTCATTTCAAGTATCGATAGCTCAGGTGGTGTTAACCCGTGAAGAATTTTGTAAGCGAGGATAAGATCGGCCTTCAAGCGTCGAAGCTCCAAGGAGTCAAGGTTTAAACGTTTCAGCCGCTGGGTATACGTCAGATTTCTCAAACCGGGGATTGATGTAAAGAGTAAAGAGTAGATGTAAAGAGTTGTTTTATGACGGGCAAAGTATCCAACTCGGCCAATTATTCCAGTACTACACTGTTGTGTTCGGACTTACTGATTGCAAATACACACGGAGTTTGATCGATTCTGCGTTCATCATGCGTGTGAGAATCACGCCCCCCCCCCCATCCATAGTTTCATTTTTCGTGATTTCCTGCAGTGAATTTCCGTTAATTCTGATTGGGGTGATTTATAGCTTAATTTATAGCTTTATTCGACTTAGAGCTCAATCTATACATCCGTTGGCTTATAGATCTAAGAAGAGTATATCAGATCGATTCTGTAATCGTAATCTTACGATTCCGATCGATTATAGGCATTGATAGAATTTTCATTTAAATAAAATAAAAAATAAAAAAAAATTACTGATGATGTAGTATCTGCCGAGTAGTTTTATTTTTTGAGAAAAAAAACCTTTTGATTTAAATTTTAACTTGGTGACTGATAGTGTGCTTAATCTCAGGTCTGCGGTCTAAATCAATGCTTAATTATTTTAACATTTTCATCCAAATGGCAAAACAGAAAGTTCCGTCCTATATTTATTGTCTGTAGTTTTATATACGTTCCGAGTCCATGACGATTGTAAGGTTGGAGAATCAAGAACTAAAAAAAAAAACTCGACAAATGGATCAAAAAATAAATAAATTGCAACATGTGGACGCACTTAAAGGGATATACCTCCTAGCGCCATTTTTCTTGATCGTCCTCATCAAGTACGGCGCTAAAAGGTCTATTTACTTACCGGTAGTCTATCCCTTGCTAAAAATCCGTTTTAAAATGTGGCGTCTAGGAGATTTTTTTGGTGAATAATTGTTAACTTTATTTACTGTATCCTACACGTATATGATGCTTTGTGCACTTAACAATAATCATGACGTTTCATCTCTGTGAGTGCATTTACTAATTTTCTCATAATTAACATGAGATCAAAAATCTGAAAGACTAATACGGTAAAAATTAAAATTAATTATTCCAATAGATCGCCGAAGCAAAATTATAAGACACTAGCCTAGAAAATTATAAATTGTGATGTTAAAATACGAGAATCATTCCGGTTTGTGACGACACAATCTTTAACTTGATGCCGTTTCGGGTACTATTTCCAAAGCCAAACAGTAGCTACGTTCGTCGCTGCGAGGAACGCAGCTACCACCCCAGCCGACCTTGGTTCTAGTAAATACGCGGATGGGGATCTACGCGTAGCTGTTATAAGGCAGGCGGAATGTTATAAGGCAGGCCGGGTGTCCCTTTAAAACCCCAATGAAGTAGGTTTACCACGACACGATTTGTAACCCACCTCTTGCAAAAAAAAAAAAAAATTTCTTCCAGTAAGATTACGGTTTCAAGCATTGCAACCGTGAAAGCGTGACTATTGTGAGAAATTAAAATAGTGTGGAAAGGGGTATTTATGGGGGAAGATGAGGGTCTGAACACCAGCCATCTAACTTAACATGTGGCAAAGGTCAATTTTTATTTCATTCTCAATTTTTTTTAAATCTTGATCCTTTTTTTTTTAACGCCACAGACGTTGTTCTCATGAACCCTCAAATAAATATAATCTAAAGAGTAAAAAAAAACTACCGTTTGGTAACTTGTGATGAATTTAGTTGTGTGAAAATGGTAAAAAAAAAAAGGTAATTTTGAATGTGAAAGTGTGCGTGAAGCTGGTCAACTCGCCCATAGAGTTTCAAGACTGTATAAAAGTGTTTGCAGCTGTGTAGTGAAAAGAGAAGTGTAGTCGGTCACTCCACTCTTTGGTGCGTTCTCAACGGTTTGCCAGGTTTTTATTTTGTTCACGTACTGCAAATCTGGGTAAACAAGGTTGAGGAGCTGTCTGAATTGAAGCAAGGATTGTTGCTTGTTACGGTCGATTAAGCATGATCACTCCTGTCATGGCTTGGCTCTCCAGGAAGCAGTTAGAGTGAATTAAGCATGTGTGACTTGCGGTTTAAAGAGCTCTTATTGTGACTTGTATCATAAAAACTTAAAATTCCACAAGGACTGGTTTTCCTCAGACTTGCAGACTCTCTTATTGAAGAGTTTTCTTCAACTGGATAATTTTATGCCTGTATCCAGAAGAGAAGGGGGGGGGGGCATCCCTTTGCTTGATTTACAAATTTACTTTAGAGGTTTGATGCGTGCCCAGCCGAAGCCTTGATGCCAGAAGGGAGCGTGCGATCTTTTACATGTCGTAATCACGAAGCAACACAGGACCCTTCTCTTCCTAAAAATGCCAGGCGTGGCTGAGGTCAGATTCAAATCTTGGGCCTGTGACGTGAGTGATGGTCGTGCTAACCTAATCATAAGGCGAGGCCAACTGAAACAGTTGCTGCGTTCCTGGCGCCAATCCAGGTCCGTCGGCTTTATGCTGTTCCGGTATTAGTTAGTGACAGACACGCCAGGGGTCGTCCAGTAGCGTACGGCATGAGAACCAAAGGGGATTGGTATGTGAACAAAATTTATGCTGAAAAATTCGTAGTTTACTTTGCTACCTGTTAAACTTTAACGCACGAATAATAACGATCAGTTTGCGAAATCTAGCGCCTACTGAGGGTTTCTCCCGCATACACTCTTTGTTCAGATGCCAATTCCTCTTGGTTCTAAGGCTCTACGGTACTGGACGACTTTTGGCGTGTCTGTCACTAACTAATGCCGGAAGAGCGTAAAGCTGACGGGCCTGGAGTGGAGCCAGGAACGCATATCCTATCTCTGCTGGCCTTGCCATAAGGCCACGCTGCACCCCCCCCCCCCCCCCCCATTTTTTACCCGGTTTTTGGCGGGGGGGGGTAGGGGGGGGGGGGGGGGGGGTAGTCGAACTACCGGATAATTATGTGAGACTGGTGATTAGCTGACGATTTTGTTATTTTTGTTTGTGTGTCGATTATCAAGGAATGGGAGGGGGAGGGGGGACCCAGTGTTTTTTTTTTTGTTTTTGCAAAAAGCACTGGGTTTAGATAATTTTGTCCAGCAGGCCGAGATTTGTAATGCCAGTTGTTATTGTCCATAAAATGTTATGATCCCCTTAGAGACAAAAAGTAATTTGGTTGTAATTTTTTTCTTCTTTTGAGCGTTTTGCGTTGACATAGTCTACTTTTTTAAAAAGTTTAGCGAAGTGCTTACCTAAAAGCCAACTATGTTAACCGCATTTTATGACACGAAAACAGTTGAAAAAATGCCAACATCCTTCTCTTTTTTTTATGTTTAATGGATTTTGTTTATTTTCATAACTATATTCGTCGTGTTATTATTTCATAACTAATTCTGCAGGGTGAAAATGCACCATGTGGTGAGTTGTCACACATGTGGCATGTCGCAGGGCATATAAAGTAATTGTAGGAAAGATTTGCTCCTGAAACGGGGACAAGTATACTTGGAAGCGAAAAAACTCGTCAACCGTAAGGGGGGATTCAAGCGATTTATACTAGTGTATTAGTTACAATCGGGGCGAGGAGATAACGTTGAAGGGGCATAATTTGACCCCAAAATGTTTTTACGATTTTTTTCTGTAGTACTTTTTTCAGAATGTCAAAAACGAGTTTGACTTCTTTTCCAAGCAAATGCGCAAACTGCATGCAAAAGCAACATCTTATAATCTTCACCAAGACAAGCAATGTATGTTAGTTTGACTTCTTTAACTTCCTGGCTCCCCAGCGGGTCGGTCTATGGGGCGGGCGAGACATACAAAAGAGTATAATTCAAGACTTGGGTAAAAATACGCACTTGTTTTTTTTTTTGGGGGGGGGGGGCTAAAAATTATAAATTGCTTCTCCAAAAAGTATTTCTGCGTACAACCCTGATAAACAGTACCCTGATTTTTTTTACTAGCCCGGTGGTGAGTGTGGCATGTGCGATCCGAGATAGCTCAGCTATACGTTATTCCTTTTCGTTCAGAGATTCGATAAGGGTGTTACTTAGAATATTTCTTATTTACAGAGGAAAGTCTGGAAATCTCAGAATGAATTACTTAAAACACATGGAAACCTCCCCCTGCAAATTGTGTCTATAGTTCAGTATAACCGTGTTGCTAACCACATTTTACACACGTGCCATAAAGTTTCTTAACCCTCACTCGGGCCTGGCATGCCCAAACGGGCACAGCTACAAGATGGAGGGAAAAGTATGTCCCTAGGCACACCTCGAGCTTTGTCGGGGTGCCACAGGGACCCCGAGCAAAGCAAGCAACAACAGCCCAGTGGTCAGCGAGCAGCGCCCTCGTCTACACACAAGTAAACGCTGGTTCAAATCCCATGACTGACCTAACTCCATATGGGACTAACTTGGGTAACACAAAAAATGTAGATCGGTTAAACATGTCACAACTTCATGGGAACCTCCATTAAAACTGTAGAACTTTACCCCTTTCAGTCCTGCATTAACTTCCTGCTGCCGTTTATCATTCTATGCATTTTTTTTTCAACTATACACGCGACTTGGGAAAAAAATGCTATGATAAATGGCATCAAGAAGTTAATGCTGGATTGGAAGGGTTACAATGATGCAGCTGTGATGACAAACCATTTCAATTGTTGATTAATGGAGGTTTCCGTGTTGTTACATTTTTAATGTGCTCATCAGCCGTGTTCACATTTGTTTGTATTACCCAAATTAGTGGCTTTGTAGTAAAAACGTATGTTTATACTATAGCCTAGAAGCTTAAAAAAAACCTGATTTTTTTTTATCATACCCGCTTAATATGCCACTGCAGTGGCGAAAGTAGCGCTGTGCTTGCTGGTAACCCATTGGCAAAAAAGTTACTCTTACGTTGTGCAATGGGTGACTTCATTTTACGAGAACCTTTGAACAGTACACCTTTACCAGAGCACGCGACTTTAGCAGCTTCAGGCACTGCAGCTTTAGAACTGGCCGTTGCCCACTCAACCTAAAGCTTACAGTGGTATAGTCGTAATGGGAAAAAACCTATCTCTAGCCAGAGAGGGCAATGCTGGGCCTCATTTTTACTTAAGTGGCCAGCTGCGTTGATAATAAGTCTAGTAAAATGATTATTCCCAAACTTACGCTTGGGGCTGACTTTCAAATGTCATTCCAATTTTCATCTGCTGTGTTCTCGAGCCGAGGCGCTATCTGCTTTGGTAATTCGGTGCAGAAAGTATTGGTAATCCACCAGTGATTGTACATCTGGTGATGTTCCAACAAAGATTTGGGCTTTCGTGAAACCCACTTCTGGAATATGCGTACCTCCTAAAAGATATAGGCCTTCTCGAGTCGGTGCAGCTACAATTCACCACAAATTCACCAAAATTTTGCCAGGCATGAAAAACTTGCAGTATTGCCTTTGTCCAAAAAGGACTGGACTCTAGTCCGTGGAACTCCGACGACTAAAGGGCCGGCTGACCTAAGTTTGTCTTATAAGATTATTCATGGCATTTTCAGTGTGGATCTCTCTTTTTTTGATTTTAGCCCAGCTCTCTGGACTCGTGGTCATTGTTTTAAATTAACCTTTCCAGCTACCAAATTAGATTGTCGATGTCAGTTTTTTTTGCTATAAGAGTGTTCCCAGTGTGAAATTTTCTGGCTGAGAAAATCGTCGCAGTAAAATTGCAACGGTTTCCCCAGCCAGAAGCCAGAGAATTTCACCAGTTTTGGGAAATTTTTAAATTTGAAAAGCTTGGCTCCCTTTTAAAATAGGGTGGAACAGGGTACATAAACTTAGCTGTTCAATTCTTGGTTTTTATTGGATGCTTGAGCACTGCTTTTAAGTTTGGATTGTAGTAAATGGCTTTTAGTCTTTCTTGCTCCAAATCACTTACTTTTTTGGTGATTAAATATTTATTTATTATTATTATTCTGCAGTATTCCTTGTTAAGCAATCGGGTAATCTTAGTAATCCTGTTGTATTCCTGCATGGTAATCTATAGTAATCCTCGGTATTTCCAGGTAATCCGATTTTATCCTATGTGCATGAATTCAGAAAATTAGGAAATCGATAGGTATAAGTTAAGTATTCCACGTAATAATCCAGTAATCCAAAGTGTAATCCGAATTATTCCTTGTATTGATTCAGTATTCCAAAGTATGCTACACATATTCTTATCTTGACATTTTTCAGGTAACCTGGTGTTAATCCACTGGTAATCCATGGCAATCATTAGCAATCTAAGTTTGCAAGTAATCGGTGTACACTATTTTGACCAGTTAATACCTTTTCTTCTTATTCTTACCATGGGATTAGAACATATTTTTTGTTTGAGCTGCTTTATGAACATTAAAACGTTTTATTTGTATTTTGTACCCTTTTTCCTTTGAAGGTGGGTTTGGATGAAATTCATGGATCCTTCATTACTTACAGTGTTTGTTTTGAACTTAGCAGTATTACAGTGAAACATCTGGAGAAAGCCCGAGTAGCCCGCGCGTTAATTAAAACCTACGCGTTAATTTTAGGGAAAAACTGGTGTGGGCGGGCACGGAATAATATTAGGGAGGGGTCGTCCTCGCCCCCCCCCCCCCCCCCGGTCCGATAGCATCACCATTGACGTGTGTATAATAGAATGTTATAATTCAAATATTTGTACACCTTTCGTACGTTTTATTCGTAATTTTTTTACGAAAGTTTGAGTTTATCCTCCTTTTTCAAAAAAATAGCAATTTTACACTCGATTTCCCACAAATTATGATTATGGCCTTCCCTTTCTATAAGACGATTTACATTCTTAGCTTAATGGGCGTTAGGCTTCCTATAAAACTTAAAATACGTTTTGTGACATCGGGACAGACAGTATGGCGACAATGTTATTGTCACCTAAACAGGTCAACTCGTTTGTATTACACGAGAAGAGGCTAGTGATTTCTACTTTCGTCTGTGAAAGTTTATAGGTTTTTCTTAAGGTTGGTTGGTTGCACACTTTTTGTGTCTGTTGTGGGTTTAGATTTTTATCACATTAAGAGAGATCGTCTTGAAACGCCAAGTCACAGTTGCTGTGTCAAGCACCTACCTTGCCCGTTGGTTCCAGTCGTTGACTATATTGTTTTCAGGTCTTTTGTTTTCATAATAAAGCCGGTTGAGCCATTTTCGGTGCTATGCAATTATTGTGCTAACTACTGATTTTTGTTAGTCTTGGGGCAGTTTTGCATGCTCTGGTTGGTACACGTGAGGGTTTTTTTGGTGAGGGTTTTTTTTGGGTGTTGTTGGTTCTAGAATGGTGCTTCACCCCTTTGAGGATGGTGTGAAGAGCCGTGTTGATTTATAGGTTAATTCATGTTAAGTTTGTTAACTATCGCTGCAATTAAAATAATTAATGCTAAAGTCAGTAATTTTCTTTAAGAAGACTGTTACTCTCGATTGCTGTCCTTCCAGATGTCCTGTATTTGACTTGAGCTTACTATATTGTACTACATTTTCAGGGTTTGTCAACCTCGTACTATTTTGACATAAAAATAGAAAATAATGAGATACTGCATAAAATAGTGAAAGCATGCGCACATAGTATGAAACTAAGGCGGATCCATTAAGGGAGGAGTCGAAGGGGGCTACAGAGGCCCTACGAAGGCAAATGAAACAAACAAAAAATGCCGAAATTGTCGAAAAAATGCTGCCGAAGTTCGAAATACTAATTAAAACAGAAAAAAATTTGCCTGCTACCCCATCCAATATCTATTCTGGATCCTTCCTTGAAAACTATGCCTACTGACCAGTTTAATTTATTTTGTCATGTTTGGTTTGCATTCCCGTCGGTGCTATTAGTGTTATGATTGGTCCTTTTTTTTGTAGTTTGCTAAGAATGCTTCCAAAAAGTTGCATAATAAATTATAGTGGTGGATGGCTTGTCAGAGGAGGTTAAGGACAATCTTTAATATTAGCTTACCGCTTGTGTAAAGACGGGTGAGTTTACTGCATAATAACCCTAAAATGATTAGAGACGGAAAGCCGAAGGCTAAACATGTTAAATACAGATGCAAACCTATTTACGTTGCCTTTTGGACTTGTATGTCAGAAGGTCGTGGGTTCGAGTCCCCGCTCAGGCTGTCTGACATATAAATCCAAGAGGCAATGTAAATAGGGTTGCATCTGTATTTATTTAACCATAAATTGACGTGGTGCTTTTTTTTGTGGGTCGTTACTTACTACCGACTTTCTCTCCCCTACTTTTCCCCGGGGTTCACTCCACCTTCTATTGGCATTTAAAAATTACTTAGCTCCTTATTTGTTTTGTGGCTCGTTTTTTTTATTCTTTTAGTCTTCACTAAATAAAGATATTTCAGTGTGTACCTGCTAGGACATTGTCCAATTGTCTTCCAGCCACAACTTCCCGTTTCCCCCCATTATCCCCCCAAACGTGAAGCAACACCTCTTCCTGCTGCATCGTATATTTTCAAACTTTTCTTTACTCCTTTTACTACGGCGTACCTTTGCCACGTTGTAGTTCTGTAATTACGTTTCCATTCTTCCCTCCTATGCCCAACTCCCACCCCTCCCCCTCTATCTACAAAGCACTTTCACCTCCATTCCCCCAACGTGATTCACTTCTCTCATGAAATCCTGGGAGCGTTATATTAGGCAGACAGTCACGCAGTCACAAAAGCTTTTCTTCTGTAGTATTAATTTTGTTTATTTTTATCCCTCTTAAACGGAATAGAGCAGGGTCTTAAATAAAGTCGTATACACATTAGACACATTCATCGTACATTTTTTTTTTTTTTTTTTTAGTATTGTCAATCTAGGTGTGTGCCTGATTATCATCCAACTAGAGGAAGCCCGTGCTATGCACGGGGCCGGTCACATTTCCCGGGACAGATTTCCGGCACTCTTCCCAACGACTTGTCAGATTGATCGACCACTCATGCCTGCCTCCTCTTTGCATGCAGGTAGAATTGGGAGAGCGCATTTGCAATGCGGGCGCGAGGAGGGGAGCAGTGATTGTTCGGCCCGACGACTTGTCAGACTGAACCTTTATTGAGTTGATCGACCACTCATGCCTGCCTCCTGTTACCATGCAGGTAGCGTGGGATAGTGCATTTTCAATACGGGCGGGAGGAGGGGAGAAGTGGTTTTACTTTTAGCCTTCCTTTTAGACGGCCTCTAAGATTATTATAAAGATGTCTGTACTGTTTCAAAACCAACATTTCTTCGCCATATCGTCCAAAGTGACATGTTGGCAAACTTCTGGTGACCAGTTTGCGGACTTGTATGAATGGCTACGGTGCGTTTGCCATAATCACGTTTTACGACCGATTTTATGGCAATCGTCCCAGCTCTTCTGAATTTTCCCGTTTGCTCGAAATTATACTCTTCTCCTCTTCTGCTGGACTTCCGTTTGCCATAATTTCCCGTTTGCCATACCTACGGATTTGACGGCATCATCCTAAAACCCAGTTTCAAGACAAAGTGTTAGTAGCCGTCCAAAACTATCTATGGATTATTCACTCCTGGTGCCGAATTTCTGCTCCATCTGTTGACAAAACTAGTTACTATTTGCCATTCCAATTGAAATGCAGTGCTATGTTATTTGGACAAATTAAAACTTTACTTTTGTTTTTAATTCGATGTTAATATGAAATGTGTTCAAATTTTTAAAATTAAAAATTAAATTAAATTTTAAAAATTAAAAACAAAAGTAAAGTTTTAATTTGTCCAAATAACGTAGCTCTGCATTTCAATTGGATTAATTGAAATGGATTAATTGAAATTAATTGGATTAATTGGATTGATTGATAAACAGTAAATAGTTTTGTCAACAGATGGCGTAGAAATTCGATACCAGGCGTGAATAATCCATAGGTACTTTTGAATGCTAAGAATATTCTTTTAGAGTGCTATTTAAAAAATGAGACTTGATACAGGATTTATGGCAAACGAACATGTATGGCAAACGGGTTTATGGCTACTGGGAAAAGATATTCTGGGCTCCCGGGATTATGGCAAACGGGCGGAAGCCGTATGGATACAGCAATCCTCGAGTGTGACATTCCAGAACTCAATTTTTTCCATTTATATTTCTGAAACAGTTACTTAAATTCCAGTATTCCTTTTGATTTTGCTGAAATGGATATATTTCGCTCTCCGGCGTTATTGTTTCGTAACTTAATTCAAGCATGCTTACATTAAGTTAATATGATCCCGATTGGGCTGTTTAAGGCCAAATAAATCGATAATTGCTTTTCCTTTCATTATTTCTTAAGGTTATTCAAGCATGCTTAAATTATGTTACTCTGACCCAAATCGGACCATGTCTGAGGTTATTTGCGTATAGCTCTGCTCACAGGGGGCGCATGGCCCTGTGGTTCGTCTTAAAGTGAGCAGGAAATTTCAAATACGCCGATAATTCGCTTTTCCTTACAACTTCTTAACGTAATTAAGTTAATCGGATCCAAATCTGACCAAAAAAGGTCAAAGAATAAGAACAATAGTTGCATAGTCGACAATATTAAAAAAAGAAAAAAGAATTCCGTTAACAAAGCTGTGAAAGAAAGAAAAGACAGCTGCACCGCCTGAGACGCGAACTCAGGACTTTCCGCTTACTAGCCGGGCGTTCTAACCACTAGAAATCAAGAGACGAAGAAGCAAGTTGCGTTCCTTCCTTGCCTATGTTTGTGGCCTTTTTTGAGTTACCGCTAAGAAAAAATTTAAACAATTTATTTATTCATTTAATACTGACCTAAGAATCCATCTATTTTAAAGATCTATCTATCTAAGAATCTATCTATCCATGGATCTATCTATTTTATCTATCTATTTTAAGGATCTATCTAAGGATGTATCTATTTTATCTAGACTCACGTCGCGCCAAGTTAGGCAACAATCATCACAACAAACATCACATCAATTCAATTGTCGAGGTGGTAAACCATTGTAGCGCGGCACCATAGCGTCAGTGTCTTATATATTGAAGCATAGTTGGGCACATTTCAGGTACTTGGGGAAAAATCATAATGCGGTACAAAAGCTTAAATTGTGTTGAAATCGAGAGCAATGACCCACCTAACAAAAATGAACTCGTGTAGGAATGCCAGCTAAGCTGCTTTCAATGCAAAATCTGACCAACAATAACGTTGAAAATGTGTAACTAGCTACTAGCTAATTCTAGTCCGCTCATCCCCATGTTAATTTACATAGGGTGATTATTTATCGATACCGAGATAACGGGAAGGCTTCCAGCTATGAAATTGGACGAATGGCTGCAGTACGATACGAACTGCGTACCTTTTATGGTTTGGAGCAAGGGGTGTAACGATGATGGCGTGGGATGGCGCGTAAGTACGAAAATATTGTTATAACCATTGTTAGTATTGTCGGCATCGTCTCTCATTTGACAGCCAAAGTTCGGACAATGACAACGTGTATACTGACGTGCGTGCCTAGACACACACTAGTGCATCTCGATAAATCTAAACAACGTTGGCAATGAAATTGCATTCACGTCCAATTCACGAAAAATAAACCAACTCAAAAAACAAAGCAAAATAAACAAAGCCAAAAACTGGTGAAGAGGTCACCAAGTTGAGAATGGTTCGGCCCTTCAAAGGAGTGATATCAACACACCAAAACTAACGAAATAAAACGAATTACAACAAAATTAAAACCAAACCAAAAACCTATAAAGAGGTGACCAAGTTGAGAATGGTTCGGCCTATAGGCAAAAGGTAGTAGCAAATTGTTGAACGTGCCACTTTATTACACATCTGCACGGTAGTGTAGTTGAGTTTAATACGCAATTTTAAAAAAAGGACTGATATCATATCAAAAACCAAAACTGTTAAATGGGGCTGCCCAGTTCCGAATGGCTCGGCCTTCAAAGGAGTGATATCAACACACCAAAACATTCGCCAACTTAATCGCACCGAATAATACTTTGGACGTTAAATGAAATCTTGAACATTGCTATTAAGCGGTGCGATTAACTTGGCGAGTGTTGATATCACTCCTTTGAAGGGCCGAAACATTCGGAACTTGGCGGCCCCTTTTACCAGTTTTGGTTTTTGATATGATTACAAAAAACACTATGCAGAAAGAACAAACAACGGCAACACAACAAAGACGGCAAGTCAAAACCAACAATACAAAAACCAACAACTGGGAAAAGAAAACTGTCAAACGGGATGCCGCAACAACAGTCCAAAATTGAACAGCTACTAAGCTCAACTGCAGCCTGCAGCCGCCCCAGTGGATCGAGGAGTGCCCGGCTAATAATTTATCCCGTGATTTATTCTTTATTTAAAGAATTCCATATTTTTCATCTTTGGTACAATTTTTTGTCACTAGTTACTGCCGTCAACCAACTAAGACAACTTAACGGCCGTTAAAACAACTTCCTTTTTCCAGTGTTTTGACTTTTAGGTGTGGATGTTTGTACACATTTTTTGCACAATATGTTTATTACATAATTGTTTGGTAGGGGCATCTGGTAGCAAGAAATGGTACCAAAACTGAAAAAAAAAAATTGAATTCGTTCATAATATTGTTCATAACGCTGTATGCAGCGGTTTTCAGAAGTTCTTTTTTTTTAAGTTAAATGTTGATCACTTTTATGTGGCCCTTTAAGACAAGGACGCTAAGGACGTTCATCTGGGATGTGGAATGGAATTTAAAAGTGGACTTGACGTCAGCTTACATCGGGCATTGTTTATTTGGTTCCTGACTTCTTTTAATTTATTTATCACAATATTTCTTGTAGGGAAAAAAACTCTTCAGTACCCGACTTCAGTACCTCAGTTTTCTTTAATTGCTGCCATAGTTTTTCATTGGTGTGGTCGGAAGACGATGAAAAATTGTGGCAGTAAATTTAATTTCTTAGCCCGCATAAACTCAGCATGGAATAATGGATAGCACCTTGGTTGTATTTTGTTGGTTTTTCGTTGCCTGAGGAAATGATTAATATGGATAGATCCATGGGGCATTCGTATCGTGACTCTAAAGCTGAAATTCTTGAACCGTGAAAATATTTGCCAAGAATGTTTTCAGTATTCAAGAACGGAAGTTAAAGATAACATGCTACCTGGAATATGTTTTTTTTTTCAATAATTTTCTTGGAGTCTTGTATCATTTGGCCAATTTTGAACGTCAATAGACTTTTTTTGAAGGAGAAAGAATAAAGAGAGTGGTAAGAGCGGGGATTCGATCCAGGAAACCTTTGTCCGTGACAGGGTGCCAAGATAATGTTCAGATTTAGCCCAGATCCCGTAACCGCTGGTAGTTTGTCACACTACCCTGGTCGGCAGCGACTTTGTCAGGGTCTTTTTTTCCCCCGTTATGAACCTCTCTTATCAGCCATGCTAACCACCGGTGTTTAAATTTTAAACGAACGTGAAAGTAGATTACGTCGAGATGGTCTTGATTTTAATTTATTTTTCAATCCGTTGTGGGGAGGGGGTTAACATAGGCTATGATTATTTTCTTGCTTCAGCAGTATATTTGTGAAAAAAAAGTTGACTATCGGATGAAAAGGACTACCCCTTCCCAATTCTAAATATTGGTAGTTTAAATTTGTGTGGTTGTGATTGTGGGGGAGGGATTTTTAATCTTGTTATAATTTCATAAAAGTTATACGTTCAGTTTTATGAGCAGTATAATGCTACTGGTTTTTTGGAGAGTACCTGTGTAACCCCAGATTGGTTGCATGTGTTTTGAATTTGCCTGTGTTATCGTAATTAATTATTTTAGTGATATTCGGCATTTTTTGGTACGTTAATGAATGCAGCAAAAGGGCTTGTCATGCAGGGTAGCCATAGCCAACTATTGTTCGGTTAGACTCGAAACCTTTCATTGATTCACATCACGTTTAGCATGGAATGGTTCGGAGTTTTTTAAAACCTTACAAATTGTGGATCAAAAGATAATACGGCTCCAGAATTTTTTATTTTTTTTTATGTTTATCGCCGTTTCACTGTCAAGCAATTAGACCCTCATCTCGTAAGCCAAAGCAGTTAGGTTCCACGCTCAGTCATTCTGGCATATAGTCCTTGGAGCAACGGAAAATACGTTCGTAGGCCTATCTGCAATTATTAACATCTTTAGCTAATTTATGTTAATACACGTGAATACGCCTACGAGTGTGGAAGATATATGTCGCCATATGCAATTGGTAGAATGCATGCAGCATGTAGGCTAATGATATACGTGTTTAAATCGTCATTTATCGATATGCCGAAGCACGCATTGAAAATTGTTGATATGTGAGAAGGAAGACGTGTAGGAAGGTTGGTCTTTTGTTACACCCCCATCCCCATTTCTCATCCTTTTAGAGCTTTGATTGCAGCATCACTGTGTATAGACCATTTGCTTTTGTTAAATTTCATTTCAAGTGACGGCTGTTAAAATGGTGTGTGTCGCTTTCTTTGCCTTGGGACCATTGGTGCTGGTTCACGGGCTTTACTTCCTCCCAATCGGCGTGCAGGAAACCTAGCCTGGCCGTGTTCACTTGTTACTGGTCCAAGGACAGGGTCGGCTGCCTAGCTATTAGTTACATCACATTTACTGTGTGTGCTGAAGATGAAAACATTTGTTGTTGTGAGATGAGGTTCACCTTGTGAACAGTCGTGAGTTTTCTGATTTAGGCCTGCATTTCAATTGTAACTTTGGCTGCAGCCTGTTTTCTCATTTTGTTCCTCTATTTTTAGTGAGGCCCTATGGTTTTTTCCTTGGCGTGTTATAAAAAGTGATCCGTGGTGCACGCCGTGAGTGATGGTGTTATTACTGCAAAACAAAATTGACTTGATTACTGGTAGTGGCGGTGCCGGTACTGGTGTTTGAGTTGATTTAGACTGCCGAGTTGAGTGATGACGCAAGTTGGGGGCCTGTACTTCGCCATCTTCTTGATGAGTTGAAGGTTGGGCTTCTCTTAACTGCTGTTGCATGGCTGCTATTTTGCTCGTCGTCCTTATATTGGCGGTTTAGTTTGGAATGAAACCAAGCAGGATTTCTCATCTCCGGAAATTTCGATTTGAGTGATTGAATGAATTTCCTGTCTGTCAGAAGGCCTGATAACGTGTTTGCTGCCATAACGCTCGTTTTGTGGTGATGCAACACGTACCTGCGTGCGTGTACTTTATTTGCATCCTCTGCGCTATACCAACCACCTCACTTTGCTGCCTGGAGGAATCGCATTGTGAAGCGTTTTCGTTTAGAGAACAGACTGTCTTACTTGGAGAGCTTATTACTTGGTGTTATTGGTGATTAAGAGCGGCCGTTAAAGAAGAGACGCTTGCTCCAAGTGTGCAGGGAAAGCTAGCTCAAGTGAAGATCCTCACTTATTACTTGCCGTTATTTTTGGTCATAACGGACTTAAATGTGGGAAAAGGAACACTAGTGGATGTTTAGTTTGGCACCTTCGAGTTCCGCTTGGTGAATTCCCGCTCCCAAAGACAATAGAAGAAAATCCCACGATTTGGCACTTGTTGTGGCATCATTGCTATTGGCGGAACGGAAGAAAATTGAGACCTTGCCCGGCTCAGTTCGTAATCTTGTTTTTGTTTAAATTGGCTCAAGAGCAAAGTTGGACAAAGTCAAGTTCGAGTTTGGTCTCGTCCATTTTTTTTGCTCTCTTTTCTCGGTCATACCATAACTATTTCTGCAAATATCCCTGTGACTCACTTTGACTAGGCCAGTGTCTCAAGCTGCTTTAATAATCGTAAAATTGATCCCTGTCTCAAGATCTGGTTGTTAAGTGTTTTGCCTGCCCTGAAGCTATTGATTTGGTGCACGTGTTGTTCGTGGCCCTAGCAAGACTGGAAGGAACGTGCAACGCGCTCAGGTGAAGTGCACGTTTTAAAGTTAGTCAAAATGATGTGCTCCGGATGCCACAACTCAGTCAGTCACTTCCGAGTTTGTCCACTAGGGGAGGTGGGAAAGAACCGGCAGTTTGAAATTCCCACCACGCCCACGAAAAAGAAGATAAATGGAGTAAGTGAAAATAATATTATGGGGGTTTGGTGGAGGAAAAATAAGCAGTTTAAAGGGTTTTTTTTTGTGTGTGATTCTTTTAAGATTGTTGGTTAGCGTTCATCCTCTTCAGTTCACCTAAGTTTAGGCAATTTAAGAATTCAGAAAAGAGGTATATAGCCATATCTGTACGTAACGAGTCTTCTTAAATCAAAAGCTGTCCAATCGTCAAAAAAAGACGGGAATTCCTATTGCAAGTTCGTGTGTTTTCATTGCGTGGCAACGGAGCTTTATCCTGGGACCCTACATTTTAGTACCATAAAAATGGTATTGTTGAATTGTGTACAACCGTCCGCTACGTTCTCGTTGGGTTCACCGTTGGCACAGTACAAATGTTTTGCCTTGAGAGCATTGCAGTGTTGCGGTATGCGATTAGACAAAACGAATGGTTGCATCCGTAGTTAATAGTAAATACTGCAGTATATATGCATAGACGCTTTGTTGACCTCTGTTTAGGAATAGGCGAGATATAATTCGGGGTTAGATTGGCAAAAGGACTAAGTGTTTCCAGGTACGAATTTGAATAAATAAAAAACAAACACAATGTTTTGTAGCTTAAAGTAACGAATAATATTACTCTACGAAGTTAAACTGAGATGGTAAAGTACTTTCTTTGGAGGTGGTTGTATGTGACGTATGTAGTCGAAATCACCTATGTCGTCGAAAGTGACGTAAACTACATTTATAACATTTTTTTTTTATCTATACCGCACTGACCTTTATTTTACTTTACGTGTTTTGCCCCTTTGAAATATAGCGTCGTCTTATATTCCCGTCCGAGTAACCAAATTTCACTATTTAATGTCTCATTGAACCAGTCCAATCCCCCCCCCCCCCCCCGCTACTCATTAGTGCTAATTTCAAGTCAGTAACTGATAGTTTTTTAATTGAAAAATTGAATACCGGTAGCTATAGGCTTAGCAAAAAATGGATACTGAAAATGTAACCAAGGCAAGTCAAAGTAAGGTGATAATGCAGTGGTAATTGGCTTTAAATTTTACCTATATCAAAACTAAATTCTCGATAATTTATACCCAACCAATCAAACAAAGCCTTATAATTTATAAAGTTTTGAAAGTTGGGACTCAAATTTGATCTACACTGTGCTAAAAACGTACCTTCTAAAACGCTAAGTAACTTTCAAATAACCGTTGCAATGCATGGTTTTAATATTCTTTGCATGTCTAATGGTTGACTACAGGACTTTGTGTTATCTGAAACCTTAGATAACGGGAAGGCTTTTTTGTGCCCCTTTACTGTATTGACTTCGTTTCAGTTAAACTTTACCTCAACTACGAGATAATAAATCTGTTTTGTAATAGGTTGTTTCGTAATCTTTTTCGACCTGCAATACGAGTAATTAATTTCATGTCAGTCTTTCTGGGTTAAAGGGCCTTGCCTCCTCACTCCCGATTATTGGATTCTGCTGCCAAGCTAACTTTTTGATACGTTTAGTCGAAATGACGTAAATGACACTTAACATAAATTTTCATTCTATTATATACCCAAAATAGCGAGCGGCGCTTAAATACGATGACCACGCACAAAAGTGGAACTTACTTCACGCTGCACGCCTGCACATAATTTAGTCGATATTTAAAGAGAAAACGAATGCCTGATACAATGTACATTTTATTCAACCAGAAGTGCAAAACATATAGGGAGTGTTGAATTGCGGCTGTATTTCAGCGTATGATTGGCTGATGAGTACAGTGATGGTTATAAAGGGCACGGAAGCAAGCAAACCCCCCATATGTGCCGCTCATGTCTGAAATGATATTTTTGAGTTTGCACGATTGCAAAGCACCTGCAATGCTGTGAAATTGTTACCAACTTATGTTCTGGTATCTTTAGGCGTCTTCGATTTTTTCCGAAAAAATGTTTTCGTTAGCAAACCTCTACTTCCGGATTCTCGGTAATGATTCATTGTCGGATGTGGATTTACCAGCAATAGTTGCTTGTTTCCGTGCTTTCTATAACCAGCCAATGTTTGTCAGTATATTTATGGGACACCCTGTTTAGGTCAGATACGCTCGAGTCGTTATTGTGTCCTCTTAGCTTGGACGCTTGCCAGGGAATCCTTGCAAACTGACTTTTTATTAGTCTAGTGGACGTAGTTATTTTCGTTGTTGTGTCAGAGGTTCGTAGTGGTCGTCTAGGGGTTAAGGATTTAAAAATGACATGAATTTTATGTTATTAACACTGGCGATAGCCAGTGTTAGTAAGGGTCAGCCTAGGGTCTCTGTGTTAAACTCTTAACTTTGAGAGCTTATAACTCCGTCAAAAGTGAACATTTTAAAACCAAATTTGGAATCCAGCCTCGACTAGTCAAGGCCTCTCTACATTCCAAAAATTGTGAAATTCGGTCCAGCCAAATCCGAGATCCAGAGAGGGACCAAATAGACAACTTCTTGTTCTGCTTCTTCTTGTTGTTGTTGTTCTGGGGATACTTTCGTCTGTCCTCTCTACAGGTCAAACCATTTGTCCTATGAAGCTGGTTCTTAGCTCATTTTACAGGTATTGCTCTGTAGATGTGCCCTTTCCATAAGGCATTTTCTAATTGGTCAAGTGGTTCAGGGGTTATGGAGCTGTAAACGACCAGATTGATTGTTTTACGTTGTTTTAAACATTGTTGTTATGCAACAATGCCAATTAGCAAACGCCAGCTGCAAGACTGAAGATTAAAGGATTTGTTTCTATTATTAACTGGCGATAGCCAGTGTTAGTAAGAGTCAGCCTAGGGTCTCTGTGTTAAACTTTCAATTTGGACCGTCAACTGCACTGTTTTACAGTTTAGCTGCAATTCTAAAAGTAACACGAATTAATAAACAAAACGGAACGTTAAATGTTTAGGGTAAGGGTCTAAAAGTCAAAACCTAGAATGAACACGGACAAGCTTTGACAGTAAGGGTCTAGGTGTAAAATTTTGTAAGAGGCTGGTAAGCATTAGACCCTTACTACCCGGTGGTCAGAAATAAATACATTTTGACGAAAAACAGGAAATCCTCCTACAATGACCCATGTGATGATCCAGTGGTTGGTATACGTTTGCTGCTTTGCTTTATGTTGAAAATTATTTGTCCATTTAGTAACATAGCAGGGTATTCGCAGCAGAGAGCATTACTGATTATCCTCTAACGTAAATCTACGAAATATAATAAAAAATTCTAAAGCATCAAAAGACAAAATGCCAAACTTCACAAGAATCTTGTGTTCTTAAAGTTCCATAACAATATTCTAAGAACAAGAAACCTGCTACAACAGTTCATACACATTCTGTCCGAATAGAGTAGAACTAAGCTAACCACCGGGTAGTAAGGGTCTAATGCTTACCAGCCTCTTACAAAATTTTACACCTAGACCCTTACTGTCAAAGCTTGTCCGTGTTCATTCTAGGTTTTGACTTTTAGACCCTTACCCTAAACATTTAACGTTCCGTTTTGTTTATTAATGGTATATAGCACAGTTGGCAAGTGTGGTGATGGGCACTCTGATGCTGAATCGGGTTGAGGCTATGGTCGAATTTTTATCTACAGTATATTGCTACACATACGACTAGGGTGAACTAGGGTGAATCACGTTAGTTGACATTGTATTGGGAAGTCTTCACTCCTTACTGGTACTAATTTGCATTACAACATTTTTTTTTACCGAAGAGCTTTTCATTTTATTAAAAGTGGACCAATTGAGAATGATAGTGTTGGTTGCATAATAAAGATATAGAATTAACCACGACAAGCAGGTCGACCTAGCCTGTATTTTTTGCAATTGTCAGTATGTTAATGTCTTATGACACACAAAACCTGACTAGTAAAGATCTTCCCCTCCCATGCCTTATTTGCTTACGATAAGTTTATTTGAACTAATTATTTCAACGATTTTCAAAGTTGCACCACAACTGTCAGTCTGTTGTGATTGGACAAATTCAGTACATGAGCAAGAGAACAAATTTCTAGCAGGGAAATTCTCAGTTGGCAAATGTTTGCCAATTTTACTTATTTTTCTTCCAAGAATTAAGAAAAATGTGATTTGATGCTTGCTGCTTAGATGATTTTACACAATTTTACACAATTTTACACGAGTTTAATTTGTTTGCGTATTCTTGTTTGATTTTCCTTCCAATGTAAGGCGCTTAATCATTTGCCTTTCTATGTCTTGCTATCTAAATAAAGATTTTATCACAACTTGTATTTCTCTTTCTTCCCCCCCCCCTCCCCTTGTGATGTTGAAGAGTACTCTTTGGGACAGAAAGTTTAAAAATCGAATTAACTGGTGGCTGTTGTATTGCTTTCTTATCTATTTCGATAGAAAGGATTATAGCTGTCTGTTAATAGGGAAATCGAATAACCGTTAAAATGGGCAAAATGTGTTTAAACTGCATTAAATTGTCTTGCTGAACCGATTCCAATCTATCCTTTTGCATTTAGTAATGTGGAATATAAGGGCCGAGAATTGAGTGAGGTACACTAGCCTAATGAAAATGTCATACTTGCATTGTCATACCTGCATTGTCATACCTGCAGAGGTCTAGATTAACCGTTCATGTATGTGGTCTTAATTTAGGCAGTGCACACTGTATTACAGTGTCCATGATAAACACTTACAAATCCAGAAACGGAACATTCGAAATCAGCCTACAGGATATTATGAAATATAGATTTTTTTAATACAATGTTGCAGTTAAGCAATTGTCTGAACTTGGTTAATTCGTATTGTATTACAACGTTTTTATTAATATCTCAGATGACAAACTTTTAATTACAAAAAGAAAAAGTATTAAACCTGAAAAATGCAAAATGTGATAGGTGTTATTTAAACGCATACTTTTAGGTTATTGCTATAGACGACGTGTAATGACAAGAAATAATAGCCTACCAAATATGGAAATATCGATTTCTTTTTTAATATTGTATATTATTCCCGCTAGAATCTAGATGTTATTGTTCTATCTCGAAGGTAAAACATAAAATAAGAACACAGAAAAACTTACTAATGTTATTTAAAGTGTCTTTTGGTTTCAGAGATAGCATCTAGAGGCAAAAAATAATGCCAAAAAATGGAATAATTGGAATTTTTTAATTCGTTCGTTATATTGTATAAAATCGTGTATGTAACAGTTTCAGTATTATTATTTTTTTATTTAGAATTGTTTAAAAAGTATACTATTATTGTGATTTGGGGGTAGGGGGAGGGGCCCACAAACACGCAACGGTAGAAATTTGTCAAAACTTATTTTGTGATTCAACCCCTTCCCATCTTTTGCGGGCAATTCCAACCGGAAATTCTTTTATACAAATGCAAATCGACTTAACTAAGCCCGTTAAGTAAAGACTTGCGTTTGTATGACGATGCTGACTGCTTTTCAATAATTCCGGCTACACTCGAATGATCGAATTAATTTTCGCACAGGTCTTGTGTGATAATCGCTGCCAAATTAATACATTCGTTGATGCCATTAGAATCATATTGCCGAAACTCTTCCGTCCCACACCTGAGTGGAAGTTAACAAAGCATGACATTTCCAGGGTCAAATCTATCGATCACGTTTGGGTGGAAGTCTTTGCTGGTCCTCTTTATTTGATGCTTTAGAGAGTTAATTACAGGTGAAGGTGACATCTTGAGGTGAAATACAATCTCTTGTATTGCAATTTACTTCATGCCCTCAATCCAACTAATAAGTGCATGCCCATGCTTAAGTCAAATATTCTATAGCGATTTTTATTTGTTACGTTAGTTTAGTACGTAAATGTTTTTATGGTTCTTTCCTTGTTAAGTCTTGATAGTTCGCGGATTTCAGAAATTTGGCTCTCCCGTTTCAGAATTTTTGTACTGAGGTGTGTTGTTAAGAGTGACCGATCTAATCCGAATCCTTAGCGACACAATTTTCCATTATCCAATCCAAAGCCGATCTGACATGCAACAGATCAGATTGGTGTGTAGCCTAGTCACTGTGACAATATTTTTTATTTCGATTGATTTACTCTCGTACAAATGGGTACAGTACAACTGTATAAAATGTAAAAATATTAACAAACAAAGAAGGAAATTCCAATTTACACCTGTTACATTAGTCAAATACACTACTTATGCATAGCTATTGACTTATCTCACTTCGTCCACCTTCAATGGATTTTCCATAATATCTATATCAAGCACTGTAATTTCAGCCACTGCTTGTACAAAAAGGTCGTTCTTTTTTTAAACTCTTTTGCTGTTTTGCTCTCTCTCCCTTATTCTGTCAACCTCCCTAATTTTTTCGGATCCGTTTCCCGTTTTTCTGTATACCAAAACATTTATTCACTAGCTTATTTTTACTGTGTTTCCTATATAACCATTCTTTTCTGTAGCTCTCTAAATCACACGTCAGCATTCCTGGTTCTGCACATGCCATATGATTTCTGTACTTTTTATTTTTACCCAACATCCTTTTAATCAAAATGGCAAGGCAAATTCAGCAGTTGGCGACTTGATTTTTAGCCCTATACTGGCTATAACAGCGACTGATTAACAAACCCTGATGCTTAAATTGTCATATCTCGGGAACAGTACTATAGCTAGAAACAAGTGGTTTGCGGCGTGTGCAGAATTACAATGCATGCAATATTGTTACTAGCCTCTGGACAGTTAGATTATTGAAAAGAGCGTTTAAACATTAAGTACCAACATCTGCTAACACTATTTCTACATGGAGAGTAAGTAATAGACAATGGCGAGTTAATTTTAATATCTACTGGCCAAATGGCGAACGCCACAAAATTGACATTCGTGAAGGTTGCTTCATAGTGATGGATGCTTGTGGGAGGCCTGTTGATAGCTGCTAAAAAAAAAAAAGCCGAAAGCAATAAAATTTAGTTTATCTTTCTGGATAAATGAATTGTTATTAATTCCACGTCTGTCCTTAAGTTAAAAAATTTGCATTTTACACAAATTAAGAGTTGATTAAAAAGCTGGATGCAACTGCTACCATTCTTTTTCGTGTTGAGGTAAAAATACCAGTAATTATAACACACAAGTATAAATGGCTTGGATATTACTTAAATTCAGAAATCTTTGTTCCTAAACGCAATACCCCCTTTAAAAATCTAATTTGTGAATCGGTTGGCTTAGCTGTCTTGAGCGCCATTTCATGTATCCACGCTTTGGTTAGTGCGTCCTTAATGACATTTTCCTTATCCCGTGAGGTATCTCGGTGTGAGAGTTGGTAACCTACCTTGATGCACTCATGTAGATTATTCTTATGTC
Source organism: Lithobius niger (assembly GCA_023313725.1). NCBI lineage: Eukaryota > Metazoa > Arthropoda > Chilopoda > Lithobiomorpha > Lithobiidae > Lithobius > Lithobius niger. Next base: position 37,384 of record JAHWFP010257535.1, on the reverse strand, counting down.
TACCTGGAGGGCTTTCACTTGTCTGGTGTCCACTCTCCACCGTTACTCTTCTCAGTTGGGTTCACTGTTTAATTAACCTTCGGGTCATCCTTAATGGTGTGCGGTGTAACTTAAGTTGAACCAAGTGATGGTATGGCTGACAAGGACTATAATGAAAAATAAGATTCAATTTATAATGCTGTTACTAATTTTTAAAGTTCGTGTTCCTTTTTTGTTGCTGGTGCATTAATCGTACTGCTTATTAGCTTGACATCGCCGCAGGAATTCGTGGTTTATTCTGAAGGCTGACGTCTATTTAGAAAGCATGTCTTGCATTTTTATTTTTTGTGCATTGTTCGTTAAGGCTTGCGCATGCTGAAAGCTAAACATACAAAACACCAATGTATATTTCTGCACTAACGATACAGTCGTTAATTGCATTCCCAAATGTGCTTTAGTAAAAAACTTAGTGAATTCACCAGCACAGTGTGATTCATCAAAAAGTAGAGGATTACCAAACAAAATCAAAAACTGGTTGGATCATTAAATACTCTAAGAGAGTAGGCCTTCAGTCTAGTCTATATTCTTCTTTCAGCTGTCTTTGTTACCCGTAACAACCAAAAAATAAATTGCACATTGATTTGAAAAATAGCAAAATGGCTTCGATGACGATGAGTTAACGGATTCACTAGAAGTGAACTTTTCTTAATTGCCTGAATAAGACAGCAGGAGAAATTCCTACGAAGATTTGCACAGCTATCGAAAATTCGGGAAAATATTGATTGATACCCAGCTGTTTTGAGACTTGAGTGTATAGCACATTGATTTGTATTTTTTTTTAAATAAAATTATAAAAGAAATCTAAGTCCAATTTAACAAACAGAATTTCTGTTTCTGTTCTCATTCTGCTCCACAAACGATTTCTAAATCTGCTATATTCATTCTCAGTCAGCCAGTTCTTACTTGAATCTGGCGATTCAAAAATGCGTCCAGTTGGTTTGGATGTCACGACTCTGATCACTCGGCTGCTGTTACTCACTTTCGAGCCACGCTCGTGCTGTGCTCCTTCTCTAGGAAACAGTCGGCAAAAGAGTAATATAATTTTTTGTTTAAATTAAATGTTTACTTCTTATTTTTGTAAAATTAAAATTATTTAAGTCTCCTATCACTGAAAACCGTTTGAAAAATGAGTTTTGGCCATTTAAAAATATATTTCGTGATATTTTGATAGTACAAAAAGAAACTTTATTCAAAGTGTTGCCGAAGATCTGAGAGTCCTTATGTGGCTACACATCGGTATTTATTTTACAAAAACAAATATTTACAATATTATAAAAAAACTCAAAATCATAAGTCTAACAAAAAAATGGCGATAGAGTAACAACAAACCATTACAGTACCTATTAAACTATTGTAACACTGACTATTAACTAAATAAAAAAAATAACATTGTATGCTTTTAATCCAGTAGCACGTGGGGGGGTGAGGGGCAGGTGGGGTACTTAGAATTCAGATATGGGAGGGGACCCTGTAAAACTATTAATTTTCAGAAATTTTTATTCCTTTGTAACGTTAAAGAATTAAGAAGTTTTCTTAACTTTTTCTGTTGTAGTGAATGTCTTATCCTAAACTCAGGTCTTTGGAGGGGGGAACTTGCCCCTCATTCCCTCGTGCCCCCTCTCCTCCTCGTGCCCCCTCTCCCCCTCGTGCCCCCTCTCCCCCTCGTGCCACTGTTTCGGGTGCATTTTTCGTAGGCAAACATTTTTGATTCAAATAATTACGCACTTGAGAGATTTTTTTCGACATGGTTAGCAACGGGCAATGATTACATTAATTTACGCAGCTTTCATGCCAATATAGAATTCAAATTAAGTTATGCGTGAATGACACCCATTATAGCACCTTAGTGTATAAAACAAAAAATCCGGAACGTTATGGTGGGTAATTATTCTGGAGTTAAATCTAATGAAACCTTCGCGTATCGATTCAAGTGGAAAAAGTTTAATTCCCTTTGCTTATGATTTTGTCAAATTATTTAATTACGGTATGATTCATATAATTTGTGTTACACATGTTGTCCCATTAGTCGGAGATACGCGGTACGCAACTGTCAATATAAAACAAACGTAGCAATGGGTGTATAAAAATGGTTCAGGCTTCAAGTCACCTATGAGTCAGCAGCGATAGGTCAACTTGAGGTTGAAGTCATAAAATTCATTCAAACCTTGCTTGAGCCGTAATTGCCTAAGTCTTTGTAAACATATGTATAAATAAACCCAGCATTCTATTCTGTAGTAATAGGTTCGCTTTGGATTACCTGCTGGTTGCCGTTGCTTATGTTGGCGTTGCTGTTTACCTAAGACAATAGACCCATAAAAGTAATGTTGTTTGTAGTGATAATATAAAGGTGATATATGTATAGTGATAATATAAAGGGTGGCGTTGATAGAAACATTATTTAGCATGGTCTAGCTGTCGTAAAATAACAAGGGGCTATTCTTAGTTGGTGGCAATGCCTAAGCTAGCCCATGTGTGGGGATGAGGTACAGCACGTCCCCTTAATCGGAAGCTGTTGATTTTTCTTTTTCATGAGTATGCCAGCTTGGTGTGGTCTCCTTCCCTTTTCAAAACTTTGCCCATCGCAGAGTCAAGATGGGCCTACGGCTTTTGTTATGCAAAGTGGGCGTTGATAGGGTCTAAGATTATGAAATATTGTGCATTACAGATTGATCTCGGTCTAATTCAAGAATCATTAGTGTTTTTTAATGCAGTCTCACCTTAGTACGTGGGATCGACTAGGGTACTCTTTAACAAGCTACCTTGTCCATTAGGCTAGCGAGTCTGGTTTTCGTGTAGCAAGTGTCACCCTGGCAATTGTTTCAAAGGAGGATCTTTCAGGGTATACTGATATTGTTTTTAGGCACTTTTGCAAAGCGAGAAGCATCTAGCGTTATGTTCATTCAGCCGTAAGCAAGACACTCTTAAAGAACGTCTGAATCAATTTTTATCAAATGTTCTACACGAACTCGACCAAATCCAAATTTCATGAAAATCATTTTCAAATTATTTTTCAAATCAAGTTTTAAAATTCATTCTCCTTTTCAAATCCATATTTCATTTTCTGTGATTACTACCACGGGATTCAAGGTTGTAATGTAATCACAATTCTTATTCAATATTGGCAAGTCATTGCTAAAATCTTAATAAGAGGTAGTGCTGTATCACGCATGAACCATTCTACATTGTACTCATTTACCAACAATTTCTTTACGTTCGAAATTGTTTGTCGTTTTAAAGCCCTGTCTGTTTCTTGATAACTAGTAAGGTATCGTTGGGTGGTAAGTGCAGAACGAAACTAATCGCATCATTGCAGACTTTCATCTATAATAGTGTACCTAATGTACACACATTAATCTATAATGTACGTGTAATTCAGACAAACATGATTTTAAGAAGCAGTTTACTTTATGGCAATTCATGATGTTAGACAAGCGTACATACATAATCCGTTTTTCCAAGAAATGTTGGAGGAGACCAGAATGACACTAATTTCCTTCTGTCACTGCTTTTTCACTATTGTGGTAAAACTGTATCATATCTAAAACCAAAACTGGTAAAAGGGGCCGCCAAGTTCCGAATGGTCGGCCCTTCAAAGGAATGATATCAGTCCTTTTTTTGAAATTGCGTATTAGACTTAACTCCACTACCGTGCAATAACTTATGTAAATGTTGCTAAAGTGATATACGCGCAGGATGCATGAAAATAGCTAGAGGTTATGTCCTTTTAACCTTATTAATCCTATCACTCGGTAATATAGGCACCATGCCCGATGACAGCGCTTGTGTTACAGCCATTGTACTTTGTTGTGCTTGTCGAAGAAACATACATATGTTCATATCTGCTGTCAGCATGCATTTGAAAGCAATGTGAAACAAGGCAATAGACAATTGTCAACAAGTTGTATAAAATGTGTATTTAGAGAATACCCACCCTTAATTTTTTTTCAGCAAAGTAGTCTCAATTCATTATGTTTTAAAGATAAACATGCCTTGGTAGGTGGCTAGTTTTCAGTTCTGTGCTGACACAGGTTGATGTAGAGTAACAGTAAGGTATTCGTCAGTTTTTTTTTTAAATAAGGTAAACACCAGAAAAACTGGACAAAAGCAGCCCCTGAATAAAACGGGTTAAGTTGTCTGAATTACCCGTGTATTTACTTAAAATTGCCTTTAAACGACAATATCGCATTATAATGACATATTCAAATTTAAGTGTTTTAAATTTGACTCACCTGGCTTAAAGCCAAGCTGACTGGTCAACCAGGATGCCCATAATTGGTGTCAGTGCCAAATCGCCTAAAACCACGTTTTGAACTCTTGCTCAAATCGTATCGCCGATGATCTTGTCTGCTGATAGTATAGAAAATTGGCCTTGCTGCAGGCTAACATTTGCCAGAGGCTAATACTAATAATACTGTAATAATGCGTAATACTTGAGACTTTCCGTCTATATTTCGTAATTTGCCTATGTTTAAACTCCCTTTCTCAAACTAGAACTACGTGTGACCTCCTCCGCAAACCCAACAAGGATGTAAAAAGGCACACACACAAAAAAAAAGAAAAAACAAGGCTAAAGGATGCCTCTGGTCTTCCCCCATTTCCTGTGCAGTCAGCCACACTTGACAAGACACTCTACTAGTCACCTGAATCAAACAACTATTGCACCAAATGCCATTTCCCACGGCGATGGAGCTTTTTGCTTTAAGAATACGAATTTTACGAGCGTTAGAATGGATTGTGGAAATATCCGATTTTTGCAGTAAATTGCACTATCTCAGCAAGGAATTAATTATAGGTATGCTCAGAAAAGATGCTATTAAAACTTTGTAGTGTAATGTGTGGGAATGCGTTTTAATGAAATTTGGACTGCACCTTTATTGTTATTGTAACTGCTGTAGTATAACAACAACTTTATTCGTAAGAAAACTAGTGGGTCCATGGATGGGCTTAATAACCACTGACACCTGGCTTAAAGTTAAATTACCCAACTAAAAACGAGACGTACACTGTGCTTAAGAAAATAAAATGCAGTATTTACAATAAAACTAAAATGAAGCCATGAAAAGTGGACGGGTCTAAAGGAACCCCAGTCGTAGAGTTTTACATTGCTTGAGATGAAAGTTTTATAATAAAAAGAAACTGGATGTGCCATAACCAAGGATAGAAAAAAGTGTCCATATTAAAAAAAAAAGATGCATATAAAGTAAAACAAAAAATGTACCGGTATGTACAATAAGAGAGATATTATTATATGGTTGAAATCAATAACGCTTCAAAAACTTTTGTTAGGTTAACCAATTTCAAATTTTTCCTTAAAACTGGCACAGAAGAGGCATTAACCAAATGTGATGGAGATTATTCGCTGTCTGAAGAAAACTTCCGTCCGTCCAATCTAACTTTTCCAACAATTAACTTAAAATTATGACCTGTCGTTACACTATTGTCACGAAGGTGGAACATCTCCGAGTAATTAAAGCCCATGGTGCAGTGCAGGATTTGGTATGTCATGACCAGAGAAACCGCTTTTTTAACTGCTCAAAATTGGAGAGGAGAGCAAAGCAGTAGTAGAAGGGGGAGGGGGGGGGGAGATGTAGAAAAATGACTTAAATTCTGCACTCGTTGTTATTTGCGTACTCCTGTTCATAAAACTGTAGATCTGTATATTTGCTCCCTGGATCTGCTCATTTAAAATAAAAAGCGATTCAACGATTTGATATTTCAAATACCGACGAGAAATATTTAATTAACGACAATTAAATATAATACCTTTAAAATAAAGTGACTATAAAGAACGATGAATTGCTTTAAAAGTAAATTCATTGCCGAGGGAATTTCGCGAAGCCAAACTTCCGGAGGTCTATAGAGCAGTGACAATAATGTCATATTATTATATACTAGCGGAGTCGCTCGCTTCGCTCGCTCATTCCGCGTCGTCTCACTCCCCCCCCCGGTCTCCCCCCCCCTTCATTAAGTTGCCGTTCGGTCGGTAGATGGCATCGTATGTTCGCGCTGCTGGACGTTGCGTTCTGGGCGCAGCTACTACCTCAGCGGGCCTTGGCTGCTACTCTTATAATTTGCCGTTCCGTCGGTAGATGGCATCGTATGTCCTGCTGGCTGTGCTGCAGATGAAGATTACTGCTTCGTATGTCCTGGTTGCTGCTGGCTGCCTTGCGGATTTTGTGTAATTATATATATAGATAACTCTATGCTGGAGCTAGTAATTGGGTTAGCTGCAAGGGGCACTGGAGGGGGAAAAGAAGGGCGTCTTACTGAAGCCAATGCTGTTAAAGCGGTTTTCTTAGGCCTAAAACGCTCGTTTTTGCCGATTTGTTGCCAGTAGCTTACATTTTTGCAAGTGGAATTTTTTCTTTTCCGATTACAATCTCGCAGCATAAGGGATTGGAGAAAATAATGATTTCTTAAGACTAAGAAATCCGCTCTCAAAGCAGTGCATTGACTATAAGGGCCGTTGTTTTTCCTTCTATTTTATGGTAGTGCCCCTTGTAGCTATCTCTTCATAGGCTAGCTCATGGCCAATAATGGCGTTATTGTCGCTGCTCTATTCCCAGGTTTTGAAACTTGTAGCCTGATAGACTTGAAACTCTGGCCTGTCTAGCGGCTAGCCGATTTCTCGCCACTGCTTTGCCGATAGAGAGTAAAAAATTTACTATGTGCTAAAAGCTGAAATTTTCAAATTTTTCTGATAACTTGAACACGAATTCTCCATACTAACCTGCAACCATGCACAAGTTTCAGTTTCGATTACAGTATTCGTTTCGACTATGGTATTCAGTTTCGATTACGAGACAGCGACGAACTGTTCGGAAAATCTACTTTTAAAGTACCTAGATACAATAAAGACAAAAGGTTTGAGAACGCTAAAGTCTGGACTCACTTTTGTATTTAATACCGTATATTTGATTACGAAGTATACCGCCATCTTTCTTCTCTGCTTGTATTATTCGCCACGGCCCACTGAAAGCTGTGCACTGTCAATGCAAAGAGGCATTTTTTTGTGCTTTAGTGACAACTATAGTTTAGATTAGGCCTAAACTTAATATGTATGAAAAAATTGTTAAAAAATACGTAGGAGCCCGGGTCATTAAGCGATTGAAGCTGAGCATATTCGTAGCTGTTGTTTACCTCCACCGATTTAGCAACGCGTATATAGAATTTAATTCCTGAGCAGGTAATCTACGATGTACAGCTTATTTGGCATGTTGGGTGGATTGTGTGATTTGTTCGTCAGATTGGTAGATTTATAAAACGTTCATCGTAAAGAGTTACGTATATAAAACCGGTACATTACGCAACGCCGTCATTGTTTGTATATTACGAAGTCTGGGTGTGGTTTGTTGAACAGGAAGCACTTAAAAATAGTTTTGTTTGTTGAAAAGTGAGTGGGAATTGCGTAGCAGTTGATGTTTGTAGCTCACCAGATTTCCTACTTATTTTTTTCTCTTTAATATAAAACCCGAGCATTGATCAAAGGTAAAAAAAAATACTGTCCCGAAACATGCTGTTCGTTTTATTATTTCATTGCGCTTTTCTTTGTGTGACTCAAGTTACTTAACCCCGTACGTACACTCGCACAAGGAGGGCAACTTTAGGGCTTCCGTTTCGACGAAAATCTTGCTTTGTGAAGGTTTCCTGCCAGCCCAAGCACAGCAAGCAACTACAGCCACTTGGTTATTGACTTGGCCGCTCTGCCAAGATGGCTCGAGATCCAAATACCTCACTGACCAGTGTTACAGCCCAGTCCAAAGCAAGTCGGGGATTGGAAGGGGTTGATACTAGTAAAAAAAAGCCAACCTCTAACGTTATAGTTTGTTAGCCTCTGCTTGTAATATCCACGAGAAAGAGAGGGATAGGGGGAAACCAAATTCAACAACGAATAGTTAAATATTGTCTTCAGCACCTGGATTACGCCCACGTACACAAGCAAAAAACTAACTCCCAAGGAAAGCTAGCTGCACTAATGTTTTCTATATTAGGTACCTGGGAGAAGAGCAAACCACGTCACTAGTGGCAGGGCATGATCTCCTTGACAAGAGGACTCCAGATAAATGGAGGATTTACATATTTGCCGCCCCTAGCAAATATGTAAATCCTCCACCTATCTGGCGTTCGCTTGAAATTTTCTTAACTTTGCCACCCCTCTATTTTCAGCTAGGAGGTCTGGATAAGGACTGTTGCTGAGTTTGATAATAGATAAAGGAAAAGAAATTAACCTAGAAAATTTAAAGAAATAAACATTTTAGGAAAATTGCCGCCCTAGGCAACTTGCTTGTTTACATTCCCTTAAAAAAAAAAACCTTTGCAAAGTAAGTCCTGGCACTGGAGGGGTTAAACTATTATTAACTATACCTCTTCAAACGTGAATAATTTATACTTTTAATGGCTATGTAAAAAATCTCATTAACTTGCCGTTAACGACAAAATACGAATGATTAAAAGATTAATATTTTAGAATAACCATCACCTTCGTCTAAAGCTCGTCTTTTTATATGTAAAAACTTTGGTGCTGTCGTGTCAGCCTACATTGGTGTTATGCTATAACGTCTTCCTTCCACTATAATACCCTTTCCACACTGGGGAAAAAGTCCGGACCCGGTCCGGGCCTGCCCTTTCCACACTGGACTCCAACTCGGGTCTGGACCCGACCCCGACTTTAAAGTTCTACTCGAAGTCAGGACTTGAGACGCCGACTCCGACCCCGACCCCGTGTTTCAGTGTGGGAAGGGCGGTGCCCTGGCCCCGCACTTTAGGGAAACGTTTCGACGCTTGGAGCGCTGATAACCAATAGCGAGATAAAGTGAAAGCAAGAGGAGGGGATGGTGAAGGAAGGGGAGAAGAAAACAGCGTGAGCGCCGAAAATGTTGTTGTGAGAGAAAGATTAACTAAAAGTACGGACCTTGGACGCGATGTCGGGGCTCGGTGTGGAAAGGAGTAAGGAAGGAAGAGTGTCGGGTTTGCCTGTGGGCACAAATCGGTGTCCAGTCACCAAGCGCGGTGTTCGGAGTCCAGTGTGGACGTGGTATAAAGTACAGAATAGTCTTAAGCTAAATGGTAGCATCTGGATTGATCAAGTCCACCGTTGCTAGTGAGTGACGTCAGTTACGGAGTTTGCACGTATTTGGGACTTCCCTACGCATTAGGGAAGAAAAGAACTATGTAAATGTGTTCGTGTCGATTTTTCTTCCAGAGAAAAGCACAAATAAAAACGAAACTTGTGTGATCCTGCCAGATAATAGTAGAGGTGATTTGGTATCGGTTTTTTTCCTTCAATTGTGATGTTTTTTTTTTGTACATGCTGCTATACTTGATACCTTTACTACTACGTTTTTTCCATAAAGGTTTAATAAAAAAAAAATATTTAAATAGAAAAAAAATCATAGATTTAAATCAATTTTTTTGCAACCCTGACATCCATTATGGCCATTCTCCATTGTTAGTATTTATCCGTGGTTTTTGTGTTTTTGTTCATTTAGTATTTAGCGCATGCATAACTTAAGTCGGCATGAAGGGGAGGAAAGTTAAGGATTAAAGGTTACTGATGAGTAAATCTGAGAGGCACATCTTTCATAAACCGGTCATCGTTTTGTTTGTTTTTTCCGCGTTGCCAAGTTATGCATTTCTTTCCTTTCACTCCATCCGCGTGTCTTATGTGTGTCCATGGGCGCGTGGCCTTTCCATTTCTTGCACCATTTGCCGCCCTACAGCTGGACACTGATCTCTTCTCGGTGGCTGTTCATTGGCGTGTGCCACGACGGCAGCTGGCAGGGCACTGGCTTGGGCACACTTGTTCCCACCATCTTTAGCATTGTCAGTGATTCGTGAAGCACTGCTGAGTAATTAGAGAGAACTCTGGGGCAAAAAAATAAAGCAAAACGCGTAAAGAAAACTCCAGCGAGGCATTGTGGATGCTCGGGGCAGTTCAGTACGCGTCGTTGGCACTGAAGAGTCTCTCCGGGTATCTGCTGGTGTGTTGTCATTTTTTCCACTTATTGTGTTGCAATTGAAAAAGGTGTGAGCCACGATAGGATCTAGCCGACGATGCATGCTGAGTTTGCACCTTTCGCTTCTGTTCAGAGATCTAACTGAACTGGGTTGGGCTATCGACCTTTGCCAATAGCCAGGGAAGAAAACTTGAGAATTCTTCTTCTTCATAGTCTGTTTGTGTTAAGTGGCCAACGGTGTCGACGGTGCAGTACCGGCAGAGATGAATTTTGCATTGTGAAGTGCCCCAGTTCAGGTCTTGGTGGAAGACTCCCAGTGAGTTTCTGGCAACAAAAGTGGTGATATCTTCATTTGGTGGTGTGTTGTGAAGCTTTATTCTGAGAAGACTTTCTAATTTAGTAGATTTTTGGTGATCATGTATCGATTGTACGCGATGCCGCATCCGCAAACTGCAAAACGGTATAGTCACCAACCTCGCCAACACTTACGGATTTGTGCTACCTTGCCTCATGATTACATGAGCTGTTGTAGGGATACTATGTGGACAAACTATGTTAAGCGCAAAGCTATTCAAAGTCACGTGAAAACCACCCCGTCTGTTGTGGTAAGTTTGTTTTTACTTTAATAGCTTTATTTCATTTAAATCCAAGTTCTAATCCTAATTGCAGAATGGCGAAAAAAGCATTTGCAAGTACAACTGGGTGTCTTGCAGTAAAACCACAAAAAAAGACATGTAAACAAAGCAACGGTAATCAGCTATGAATAACAGTTTTGTAGCTGACTACCGTTGCTTTGCTTGCACATACTCAACAAATGCATCTTGGTTCAAAATAATTGCCTATTTTTTGGAATGGTCGTAGAAAGCGTGACCTTGGGGGGATTTTTCGATTCGAAATTTAATTCGCGATTTAACACACCGTTAAGAAGTGAGAAGCAAAAATCAATTGATTCATATAGCTGCTCTTTACCTGCATTTTGTTGCAGTTCAAACGATTTTGTGTGTTTTGAAGTTACAAATGGCAGAATTATAACCTTTATGTCAACAGCTAATGAAGTTATATTATTTAAAAGAAACAAGTAAAAAAAAAAAGGCCTGCATTTAGATTCTGCGCGCTTTGAACTTATTTGCTGTGAAGCACATGATATATGTGATTCCGCACTACATCATTCGCTAATCGCTGTTCACTGGTTGTAAAAAGCCTAAAGAATACTATTCCTTTATGAGGTTTCTCACTGTAAGAAAACAAAGACCATAGTTTCCTTCCGATGCTTCCTAGATGTGACAACTATAGTGAAAAATTAAATTGGTACTTAGAATTTTGTACAACAACAAAAATCGTTTGCTAAAACTAGCTAAGATTATTCAAATAAACTGTAAACGCATGTTCATACGAATCTAGGGTTTCGGACGTACTAAACTGTACAGACATTGGGGTATATGACACCTTACAAGGAAGTTAGTGTTCCACTGCTATTTTGCCTTCCGGATCAGTTAAACCTTACCTTAAACATAAAACGAGTTAGTTTTTGCTTTCTATACTTACTTTTGTTTGTATTGATTTTACTACCTATTTGAGCCATTGCTTTGTGTTACGGTATTCCCTTTCCATTAATAACAAGCTGATGGCAGAGTCAGGAAACATCTTTGGGTGGGGCCGAACAAAGCCATCTATGGGGGGGGGGGCGGTGTGTGCTGTGAGCTCCCCAAGTTAGGGAGGAATTTATTTACATTATGAAACATTTGAAAAAACGCATGAATAAATTTAGATTTTTCCTGATGTTAAAAATCAACGGAAATGAAACAAAAAGTTAATAATAAATTGTCCATTAAAAAGTCAGTTTTGATTTGCCAATGTTTTTGTGTGGGGGGGGGGGTACCCTGGCCCCCTTTTTCCCTCCCCCTCCCCGCTTTACTGATGGCAGCAACTTTACCTCTGTGTAATGTAGTCGTGACTACGGCATAGCGAGTTCGGGAAATCTTAAAGAGATGGTTCTCACAGCAGGAGCAACCTTAGTGATCCGGGGTTCGTTGGTTCAAGTCCTGGTCAATGAAATATAAGTTCGTAATGAAGGCTTAACCAAATAATAGTAATTTTTGTTGTATAATTTGTGCCTTGTGCTGTCATGTTTCCATTTAAAGACAAAGCCAAAGGCTCAACAGGAGTTACATAAATACAGATGCAAACCTATTTACGTTGCCTTTTGGACTTGTATGTCACACTCTCTGAGCGGGTGCTGTGTTTGATTCCCCGCTCAGGTAGTCTGACATAAAAGTCCAAAAGGCTCTGTATTTATGTAACTCCTGTTGAGCCTTTGGCTTTCTGTCTTTAATCCTTATTTCTCGTTTAAGACATTCGTTTCACTTGGAGTGTAGTGAGGCAAATAAGCGTCCCTTCAGTGGCGAATGGAAAGTGTATGTTTATATACGTATGCACGTGTTAAATGCTGTTTCATTCTGAACGTGCATACCTATATACACATAAACATACACTTTCCATTTGCCACTGGAGGGACGCGTATTTTTTAATGGACAGTTTCATTTTGGCCGGGCCAGTATGGCTCAGCGATAGGACCTCGCCCTTTGGTTTCAAAGGTCGTAAGTTCGACTCCCCGCTCAGGCAGTCTTACACATAAGTCCAAAAGGCAACGTAAATAAGTTTGCATCTGTATTTAAGTCTTTTGTTTCCTTTACTCTGTTGTGAAATTGTAAGAAAATAATTTTATTGTGAAGCCCTGTGAAAAGTCAAATTTCCTGCTACGTTAACTTGGATGATATTCGATTCACTTGACTAAATTGCCTTAGACGCGATGAAGGCTCTTATTATATGATCTCTCTTATGATCTCTCTTATTACGCCAAGTTTTATAACGTTAGTAGCCATTGTGTAGACTATAATTTGTGTGAAACTGTAAACAATTAGCCACGATTTGTCGACATGAGGTGTGCACTAGGAAGAAAGCGTTTAAAATACCGAAAGCGAGTAATAAGGAACATAAAGTACAATTAACGTGCTATAGTGCTATCCACTTTTGTTGGGCTCATTAATTGCTTCCTGTGCCAAGGTGAACGTTTTGGGCAAGGTTGGGAAATGGATGAAGGTTGGTTGTTGACATCAATTATGCCGTTCTTTAGCTGCGTTGTTTTAAGTAAAGGCAAAGGAAAATTTAGTTCCATTTTTTTCAGTCTTAAGTAGCTGGCATATGACAGTCAATTTATATGAAGTCATATAAATATACATAAATATTTATGCTTAAATAAAATTAACTAGTCTAAAGTATGAAACTAGAACTAACCTTATCGTGAGAGGTGATTGATTGCCGTTACTTTTTATTCAAGCCGTAAAACTTTAAATTTCAAAAGGCGACAACCATCCTACTATTTATGGAAAAGGTTGAAAACTGAAAATTTGGTGGCTTAAAAATTAAGCATAATCATTACAAAATATTGACAATAGACCATCGGCAAAAAAATGTAAATTACTTTCATATTCTAGGTTGTTTTATTGTTATCGGCCTAAGAATTAAATACAATTTACGAAGCATCCTTGGTTTTTAGGTTTGAAATTATCCTATTTCTCTGGCGTATTGTGGTTGGTTTACCGTAGCTTACGTAGAATACTTTAAAATAACAGCGAATATGATTGGTATTGCGAGTAACTGCCTTACGCTTGTTGTAATAATGGGACAGCTCTTCCTTAAAGTGGCACTATCACCGATTAAAAGCAGACGAAATGTGACGACATCTAGTGCTATGTAGTACCATCTAGCTTTTGCTTGCACCAAGCGAACGAATGCATAATGGCATTTCTTTTAACGAAACAAACAAGCCACGACATCCTTAATTGTTGAGTAAAAATTTGGTTCGTCCTCGTGCAACTGGCGGTAAGCTATAAAGGTTAACAATATCATTGCCGCTAGCTGACGCCACGGTATTTTCGTTCGCATTTCAATCGGTGGTATAGTGCCACTTTAAAGAAACAAGCGCTAACAAAACTTCCAGGTGTTTTGCGTACTGTAGACTTCACATTGTATGTATTTGAACCATGTTTGTATATTTGTTCCTGAATGATATTGTTTGTTAAAGGGACATAAATCCTTCCGGCATGTCGTGCGACCCCTTCAGAATAGCGTTTGCAACATTTACGCTCGTTAAAGTTAATGACGTAAAATCATCTCGCACGAAAGAAAAAAGAAAATGAATGTGTTGGCAACATTTCCATACGTTTGAACTAATGACGCAAAACTGAGTCGTACAGGCAGGGCCGTAGGAAGCAAATCTGAAGTGGTGCGGCTATGGTAGAGGCCCAGGGAAACCAGCCAGGGGGTCTGGGGGAGCGCTGTAAGCTCCCCCAGCTTGGTCCGGGGCGGAGCCCCGGAAGCTGAAGCAGTATTCCGTACTGTATTGCCTTAGCTGGCTTCTGAAGGCCACGTTTGAACAAAATTCTCAAGATTTTATTAATTAATTAAAATATGGTTCAAAGTTTTACTGCAGTAGCCTAATTATTTGACTTTAAAAAATAATGCCAGTTTAGAGATTAGGGTATTGTTGTTGGTTGGTACCATGTCAAAATTCTGAGCTTCGGATAGTATCCATTAAATCACCGATATTTGGTAAATCCTTCACGTAAATCCTTCACGCCATGTTTACGTCTAGAGACAATGTACTCTCGCAGCAGGTACGACTCACGTTTAGCTAATAGGGAAACATTTGAACAATGCTTCTAAATTATGACAAAACGATAAAAAAAAACTTTTTAAACTATTAATTTATACAAAAATGCTACCATGCAAATATCTTTTTTTTTTAACTGCTTAAAACATAAAAAACTACATAAATAAATCTGGGTGCAAGAGTGAAATCAATCACTAGAGTGCAGCACCATCCCATGCGAACTGACCATGTTAATGCAAATATTGTATGGTGTTTCATCGACTTCAATAGTGACATTATGAGCATTTGCATCAAGCCGGATTCGTGGGTTGGAGTGACGAGTTTAGAAGTTGGTTGCACCATACGGCAGTATCAAATTTCAGCATTTACTGTCAGCGCAGCGTATGCAGCGATGCTGTTCAGTGCAACAATATATCTAACTCTATGGTTCAGTGGCTAAATTCCGGAACTATTATAACGGCGTAGCAGGAAAATTTAGCGTTGCTGCCTCCTGGATTATGAACGTCGCATCATGTCTGCATTCGACAATTCGGGCAAATAAAGCTTTTTTCCCCCCGGAAAAGTGGTGCGGCCATGGCCGGACCGGCCGCACCGGGTTGTACGGCCCTGACAGGAAAGCCAACAGGGACGCATGTGCCTTTAAATGGTACGGAATGGAAACCAATTAACCTTCAAACCTTGACATGCAGGTCTTTTAAACCACTATTGTGCCAAAATTGCAAGAAATCCGGAGGGCACTGGTTGGCATCGTAGAATACAATACCAAAAAAAATCAGGTTGGCTGTATTGTGAGCGGGTATTGTACGATTTTTTTTTTCTCCGTTGCTTGGTTTTACGGGATACTTTCTAGAGGACAATGTCCGAGCGTGTTTTACCATTCATGCGATACTAACTAGAAGTGCTGGAGAGGTTGCTGATGTAATAAAAGGATGGTCTTGATAGGTATGCATAAAAACCGAAACTGTTGAAGCTAAGGGCAACTAAGGTGATTTACACTGTTTATTACAATAATAGGACTTTTTTTTACTCTTGAATTATAAGAAAATTTAAATTCGCTGCATACAGCATTATATACTACAATGGACAAAAAAAATGAGATTTGCCAACTTCATTACCATTTCTTGCCACTAACTGGCGTTGTTCAACTGATTTAAGTTGTATGCATATATTATTTTTTTCTTAAAAAGAAGAAATAATTTATTTAAAAAAAAAATCAACAGCTGAAAAATGGATGAACCTATTTAAACTGCTGTTAGGTGATGCTAATAACGGCCTTTAGTGGGTCGAAATGGCACTAAAATTGGTAAACTTAAAATTGTTTAACGGTATAGAATGCTATATTCAATGGATATTTAATTGTTTGGTTTGTATTTACTATTTAAAAAATGCCTATTGTAATAAACAAATATAAATTATCTTATTTTGCCTTTAAGGGCTTCACAAGGCAAAAAGATGCGTGTTGCAAACTAAACTGTCCCGTTTAGGAAAGCGACTCAACCCATTGCTGCCGAGCATAACAATGGTGAGTTTCGCGGATTGTCACAATGACATCATGTTCGCCGGTCGTCCAAAAATACTTGTTAATGGGTATCTCTCTCTTGAAGCATTAACAAAACATTGGTTAGGTACCGCACCGTGCCTGTGTTTAAAAACAACTTTAAACTATATTACAGATTTCTTTATTAGTGCATGATGCTTTCTTGAGGCCCGTATAGTGTACCTGGCAGATGGTTACGTTGAATGCACTAAATTGCCAACTGCTACATTTTCACAACATCGCCTTACAGTGATAATCATCTTGTCATTTCAAAGGCATTGTTAGATTTTTTTTTTTATATTTTATATTTGATTTCATACTTAACGTATAGACTATAGAAAGCATTGTGGAGATGCATTTTAATCAGATCAAGTAGAGAAACGGTTCAGAAAGTATTACAAATTATACTAATTACCTAGAACTGAATTACTGGTGTGCTAACCATTGTTCCTTGAAGTACATACAAGGCACAAGACCTAGATTGGCCGGCAATTAATTTAGCATAAAAGGTGTATTGTTTGTTTGGTGTGTAGAGTTGGTAAGTCCTTAAACAACATCCATCGACTCTTAATTTCTACGGTCTTGACTTGACAGCAAAATGTGTACGAATGAATGTTATCTCCAGTCCCATTTGCAAAATTAGGTGTAGAGAAGATTATGAAATTAGCAACTATGTTCTTTATAGTGCTCTTTTTTTCCTAAAGCTGAAAAACGTTTTTGCTATCTTTTTGGTTTGCTTTTGTACGCAGGTCGATAGTTTTTCGCCTGCTGGTTTAATTAGTGCCCAGACGCGTGATAGCGTGTTTTCTCACTTAGGGGACTTTCCATTACACGTTTTTAAAGAGTAAGAGACGAACTACTACATGCTGCTATACGCGTGTAAGAACATACCTTAAACGTCGTTGTCGGTAGTGCATGTTTTTCCGCATTTTGTTACCCTACTTAACATCCTTTCAATGCTTGTGGTGGCAGTACGTCATGAATGGTGACATGTCTACGCTGTGCATGGTCACTGCAGCTCATCCTTCATTACCAATCATGGACGATTTGAAAAGAGGGTGAGTGGTTGGGGAGGAGGGGGGTGTCGCACCCTGCCAATGTTTGGCCTGTCTGTCGGCAAAACTGCCTGAAAAATTAACGCATAATTTGTTTTTTCCATGTAGTTAAAAACTGATAAAACTAGTAGTTCGTGCTACCTTGCCAAAATGATACCGGTAAGAATTAGGTTTGCCAAAATAACTTGATTTTAGAGAAATCGTGCTGGGTTTAGTTCAGTGCTAAAAAACTACATCATGCTTACCCAGAGGGGTTATTGCACCTGTACAAACCTGAAGTTAAGTTTCATTCTTGTTAACTCTCCTGCTATAAACGTCCCAATTTCGACGATGTATATAATAAGAATGACAGGGCAATATGCAGACTATGCAAAGAGTCGGCAAATTTTAGAAAATTCAATGAGTCGCTCGATTATGCAGGTCTGAAAATTTAATAAATCGACCTTCCCGACGTCCGTGTTGGCAGTGGTGGTCATATTGGATTTTTTTTTTTTGGGGGGGGGGGATTGAAAGGTCCGTTACTTGTCACAGATAAACAGAAATTTGGTGCCCAGTTAGTGACAACGTTTTTTTCTCCGATTAAATAGTGTTACAGTTCCTGACGCCTCATGAATTTAGCCCCCCCCCTGCGTTTCCCTGAATGTATCGAGAGTTCGTACATGAATACAGTACTAGCCGTCCCACTCAGTAACAGAGACCGAGAGAATGGCATCCCAGATTTTTAGGACTTTGGAGAGCAAAAGGTTTTAAAGAGGCAGTTTGGGTCATCCCGTCACAACCATGGCTGCCGTCCTGGAAACCACGTTACCCAATTATCGAACTTTCTTCATTTACGGCCTAGTTCTGCAACTTTTATTTAAAATAAACTCCTTTCGATTTTCCCGTTTGTACTCCCTAGGAGATTTTTTTTTTCATTTGTAACAGCAAAAGTTCACGTAAAAAAAATCCTACTCGTAAATCTTCCCTTTGTAGGAGTCGGTGCGTGCCTTCAGTGTTACTTAAAGACGTTACTTTCTAGCGTTTTTGAAAATATCGTTTATTTCATTGAACCGTAGGGGCTTGCAAAGCTGTTCTGGTCGGTAACTGACCTTATCCAAAGTTCAAAACGGGGCACCGGTTAAGATTAGTGAGACAAACTGTGTGAAGGTGAATCAGCAATTACGGCACATTCTGGACATAATCTTGGCCCTTGCCATAACCAGAGGCTTCCTGGTTGGAATCCCTGGATTTACTCCTAACTACACTTCTTTTTTTTTTTTTTACTTCTAAAAGTTCTAGTAATTAATGTTCAAAATTTAGCTGGTTAGCCAGCGCAAGTACTCTTGCTTAAGAAATTGATTTTTAAACATGGACTTTTGAGTAATACCAGGACACAAAGAACAAAGAACTCTTGATTTAGTATATTCCAGCCTTTGACCGTATCACGTGAATGTCTAATTTGTAGCAAGTGTAGTGAATTAGTAGATACAAATTCTACCGGTGCATAGAATCAAACTAGGACTATAACCTTCTTAGTTCTGGTAAACCAGTGCAAATCAGAATTTCTAATAAATCTTCATAAAATGGATGCTTTGTGTACTGCAAAAATCCGTTGAGTTGGCTGCTGTTTGCATCACATTTTTTTTCACACTCCTCGTTACTAACAAACTCTTTATAAGATCTTGGGTGTACCCAACTTGCAGAGTTTTAAATTTGGGAAGCAACTACTTTCAATATAAAAACTCGAAAAAAAACTGCTTGGAATTTAATACTGAGGGAATGCAGGAAATGTGCACAGTGAAATCTTATGAATAAAATGTAGGTTAAGACTGGAAGTGTCTTGGTCCAGTGCACTTCAACTTGACACTTGACGAGGAGTGACAAGAAAATGGCGTGGTCATGGAGATGTCACGGTTTTGATGTTTGGCAAGAAGTGAATGAACCTTTCTTTTGGAGAAGAATGAGTGACAGATTAGGCGGTCCTGGTTTTAAGGCTACATGATTACTTAAAAAAAAAAACACTTATCCTTTCCTAGATAATGGTATTTTAACGACATTGACTGAGATCTGCATTGCGTGAATAATGTATAATTAACGATTGTTTATCTTTAATGCTTTGAATTCATTAAGACTGGTGGTCATTTGCTTTGTGTGGTTTTTTTGTTCGTTCCAGCCTTGTTTGAGTTTAATACAACTAATCACCGCATTCTTGGGCTTGTTGATGAATATTCCATTCAGTTTGAGTGAATCCAGGGTTAAGGGCACCAGGGAGCTGCTTTTCACACTGTGTAACTTAAAAGAATTTGGTATGTTAGTCGTTAAAATGCTTGCTGGCTGGTGTTAACTGTCAAACGAATTGGATCATATCCTAAATAAGGCTTTGCTAACCAAACATGCGCGTACTCTGCCCATTAGTAATGGTTGTGCATAATCCTTTTAAGATACAGTATGCAACAGAAAGGGTTTATTAAACAAGATAACTACTTGCAGTATGACAAATAAACGCTGTTTCGTTAGAAGATGATGAACAGTTTCCATCAGACTCCGCAGAGATCTTAAATGTCCCATAACTGAGACTATTCAGGTCGCACATGTGGTTATCCAGTCTCGCATAGTGGAATAAGATTAGTCATGATGTGTGGCGTTGTGTGAAATCTCTTTTCAGTCTCGACTAGAAGAAATTGCGTCTAGTCTCGACTCATTGTTGCTCGACTTTCTCGACTATCCTCGACACTTTTTTTCTTGCAATCTTGCTATGAAAGACGAGGAATGCCCCAACAAATTATAAGTTTAGGTTCGTTTAAAAGTCAAGGTGGAGTTCATGCGAAATGCAAATGATCTTCGAAAACGGAGTAATTACTTCAGTTTGGTATTGGTGATTACACTAACTAATAGCTGTCTATAAAGCCATTTTTAGAACATTGACGAAAAAAATATCAAATGTTGCAATAAAAATAGAAATCTTTGTATTTTTCGGTTTTTACTGTGAGAACGTGAGTAAATAATACTGCAGCTTCTCTATTATTTGAGCAGCTTAGGCAACTTGACACGGGGAGGGGGTTGGAGGATGGGGGAGAATAGAAGAAAAAAACTGAGTATGCCTATTCCTGCAAGAAAAATATATCGGCTTCGTCTCGCCAAACCGTGAAATAAAGTTGTGATTTAGTCGAGGTCATTGAAATTTTTCTTGTCTCTGGCTCACATACAGTTATCTAGATCTCGACTTAACTTGCAAACGGGCTATTTAGATCTCCGTGAGTCGAGAAAAGTCGAGATTTTCTCGTCTCGATGCAACACTAGAAATTTGCTTTTATAGGCGTTTTGCTTAATACCCTTATGCGACATAAAAAATCGGCCGATTTTTTTCTTTCTTGTTCTGTGTGGCCAGTCATTAAAAACTTGTTTTAACATGAAAAACAAAATTCAAATAAATACGTTAAATTCAGAGCGTGTATTGGATTCAGACATTCAGGCTTCGTAGGCTGGCAGATCACCAAGCGCCGTAATACTTAACATACGATGTGAGGAGGGCATGTCGGGCCTATGGACAATACGTGCCTGCACAATTCTCAATTTTTATTGTTTTGAACCACGATTGGGGACATACAACCTACGTCGCAAGAGTTGCGACCTGGTGCATTTTTGTTAAGTTGAACAATCCCTAAACCCTTAACCACAGAGTTAAATAACAGCAGTTATTTGCCCATTTAAACCGTATTTGGCATCAAGTCGATTTCAATATTCTATTAATGGTTGCAGTTGGAATATGACACTTCATATACATCATTAAGCCATTAATACTGATGACAGTGCCATTGTAATCGCATTTAAGTTTTCACAGCTGTGAGCCGACGTATTCCCAAGGACATATTATTCTGCTGCTGCTTTAGCATTTTAAAATATTCTCAAGTCCACCCACTTTTGCTTCCAACTTTTAAAAGATTTGTTTGCAGGATTTTTTTATGGGTGTGTCGATCACGTTGGATTTTATGGACTATTCTATCACATATTTCTCCATGACAAATAGCGAAGGAAAAGATTAATCCATATGACATTAATATGCTAGTCACAACAAAATGTTGGGTCAAGTTTTATTAATATGGTGCAGTGTGTAACATCCAAAACCCAAAAGGAGTAAATCCAAAACTAAAATTATCAGCTTCTTCTACAGAAATATTTTTCTTTTGATGGAATTTGGTTATTGGGAGGTTTCTGATGTTTATGTTTAGCCACAGCGAGCGCAGCAGGAACATTTAACAGCTAACAGCGGAAGGTATCCGCTTTAAATGCAGTTTGCTTTAGACCTACTTACAGCTAACGTTTCAGCTTTTAACTAGTTTATTTTCTGCTAACCTTTCAGCTTTTAACTAGTTTACTTTCTGCTAACCTTTTCGCTTTAACTGTAGTTTATTTTCAGGTAAACCCTTCAGCTTTTAAGTGTAGCTTCTCCAACTAACCTTTTAGATTATAACTGTAGTATATTTCCAACTAACCTTTCAGCTTTTAATTTATTATATTCATTTAATGGTAGTTTAGCCTTTCAGCAATTAACTGTATTTATTTCTTGCTAACCTTTCATCAATTAACTTTAGTTTATTTCGAACTAACATTTCAGCTTTTTTAACTCTCGTTTATTTCTAACTAACTTGTCATCTTTTAATTGTAGTTTATTTCCAACTAATCTTTCAGCTTTTAACTGTAACTTATTTCCAACCTTTCAGCTTTTAACTGTAGTTTATTTCCAACTAACCTTTAAGCTTTTAACTGCTATAGTTTATTTCCAGCTAACCTGTCATCTTTTAATTGTAGTTTATTTTCAACTGACCTTTCAGCTTTTTACTGTAGTTAGTTCACGTTAGATAGTTCACTTTAGATGAACAAAAGGTATTTGGACGTAGTTAACTCGTTTCATATTAAGATTAGCTTAATTTTATTTTAATTGTTCAAAGTTTTCGTGATTTACCAAAAACGGCTTAGGTTTGTTTTAAATACGCTCTATGTAACATGTATACTATAAACCTACTACTTAGGCATGCTTACTACTCAGGAATATGAATTTATTAAGTTTATTAAACAGGAAGTTTGTGGACGTCCGTTCTTGGTGGCATTAGTGCAGGTCCGCTGATATTCCATCTCAAAAGTTAATGGCAGCATCATTTCCACCCATTCTAACGATTTCCGTCCTTTTGAACACATTCTGTAGCTGACATTTAAAGCAGTAGTCAACTCTCGCATGGCTTTTGATATACCGATGATAGCACTTTTTCCCCCGATTTATGTGAAAATGGTATTTAATGTGCATCTGTAGAACCATTTATAGAAAAGAAATTGCAATGTTGCTGTTTGTGTTGTAGGCGTTTCTACTCAACGGATAGTAATTAATTCCACTGCGAAGTATTGTTTCATTTTTTATTTAGTTTTTTTTTTTTAATTTAAAGCCATCCGACGTAGTATAGTTTTGCAATAAAAAGTAATAAAAATTTCTGGTTGTGCATTTCGTGTGGGCCACCCTGTACACAAGTATTTAATAAAACCTAGTTTTACGTAACGTTTCATGCCGTAGCTTTTACAATAGGTAAAAACATTCCTGTAAACTTTATTGCTTCGTGCTTTATTGCTTCACACTTTGGCAGGCTGGCGGGGAAAAAATGTATTATTTTGCTCTTTATACGTTTGTGATCTTATGGTGATGTGTAATAAATATACACAAATTGATGTAACTTTAAATGTAGGTTTGATTCAGTCATACCATCCCAATGCAATGCTGAACCTTAACGTAGACTTACAACATTGTTAAACATTTTTGTGCGTGCAATTTCGCAGCATAAACATTTTAGTTTGCCGCAGTTTCTGAAAAATGCAGTGTTTCTTGAAAGAAATTAACCTAACAGTAAAGTAACAGGCTTCGGCCAATTTTCAATGTTTCTTGAAAGCTGACTGTTTTTTTTTTCCCTTTTCAGCATCAGAATGCTAATTCCCATCCTGCCGACAAGGTTAATGGAGACAACCAGGGAAAGAAGCCTCGTTTCATCCCAGTGACATCGTTGGAAGATGTCCAAGCAATTCGAGCTGCTGAATTCCATCCGTATGGCAAGTTGTACGCCATTGGGTCCAATTCCAAAACGCTGCGAGTTTGTGCCTACCCGAAACTTACTGATGTGAAGTAAGTCGGTCCTACAGAATTTCTGAAGTCAGTTAATGGGTTGAGAGGGTTAGACTTTTCATTCATGGGTGATGTTTTTATTTAGCCTATCTGGTTACTATGGAACAGTCTGACATATTGTCAAATTTTTGTCAAATAGGGGAAAATATCTTCGGGGTTAGGGGGCCACACAAATTAAAACTCAGTTTTTTTCAGTCATTAAAATATTTTCCTGAATTTTTTTTACGGGTCACTGTGAATGTTAATTGGTCATATCAGCCCTACATAACATTGGCTGCGTGTATAAGAGACAATGTTATCTCTTCTTCATACCAGCCAGCTTGATATGTAATTAATTTTTGGCCGCCCATAGTTGTGATATTGGGTAGGATGAAAGACGTATCCAGTGTCTCTTCTTCGTGTCTGGGGTATTTCTGGACTGCTGTTGGTTCCCAAAGATTATCGGCATGTTGTTGCTCCTCCTAGCAGCAACACCCACAACCAAAACTCCTAGCATGCTTCGCAAATTGCAACTGCACAAAGTTCGACAACTTCCGTTGACTTGCTTAGAAATAAAACCTGCAAATCCAAACAAGGAACTGGCCCTGACTTTCTGCTCTTCAGTGTCATCTCAAGTTTTGATTAAAATCTAAGTTGGTGACCAAATATTTCACAGAAAATCATTTTTTTGGCGTGTAGCCCCTTTAGATCTGGGGATCTGGCCCTGACTTTCTGCTCTTTCAGTGTCATCTCAAGTTTTGATTAAAATCTAAGTTGGTGACCAAATATTTCACAGAAAATCATTTTTTTGGCGTGTAGCCCCTTTAGATCTGGGGAATTCAGATAGAAAACAATACAGTGTGAAAAATATTCCGTGTTACATTTTCTACAGGAGGACCACGTTTTCTGGGCCCTCATGGTCCATAATTTCATATTTTCTGTGAAGGTCAGCCTTCTGAGTGAAATTTGTGATTATATAATAAGTACTATTTAAATTATCTGCCATGAGCTGTAATCGGTGTATGCATGTTCTACAGCATAGGCCAACAGCGTTAGATCTGTCTCTAATTGTAATGAGGTAGTTTTAATATGTTCGTTGAAAAAAGTATCCATCCTTAAAATTAACCTAATTTTGTCCAATATATCCATTTATCATAATTCAAACTGCTACAATAATAGTAGTTTAAAGGCGGAACTGTACGTTTGCAAACATAAACTATAGTGTTAAAACATTCATACAGCTGCACTTCAATTCCGTCAACACAGTTTATTAGCCTTGTTGTAAGCTGCATATCTCCACATTTTGGGGCCTACACATATTTGGAAATATTAATTTTATAGATTTACGTTAATTAGAACTACCACAGTAAATATGTGAATGAACATTGACTTAGATGTTAAAACCATTAAATTTGGCTGCTGGTATGCAGGGTGGTCCACAAAAAATGCACCAAGCCCACATTTTTTCCCTAAGTTTTTGGAAAAAAAGTGGCAAATAAAGAACACTTTTCTGGATCCAATATCCAATTCTTAGTCCGAAAAAGTGGGATACTGTTTTTTCAAAATTTTTAAGAAAGAACTTTAAAAAAGATGTCAACTTCCGTAGCCAAGATTCACTAGGCTACGATATGCTAGTGCCGCAACTAGCTTTTGCCAAGGAGGGTTGCAAGGACAAAATGTTGTAAACTTCACAACAAGTAAAACAAACAAGTAAACTAAACTGGTAAGAACGGTAAAGTGTAAACTGGAGTTTTATTTCTTGACTTATCAGCATGGGTAGCAGGCTTGTATGAGATACAGCCATAGTAGGGGCCCTAGATTGATTTTTTTTTCTTGTAAAGAAGGGCATTACACAAACAGGTAGTAAGACATGAACTCGTAAGGGTAAAGGAAATTAGTGGTGTACCGTTAACAATTCCTATTCGGGTTCCGAAACCATACGATTAACACCAAAACTATTTGTATTTTTAAATAAAATAATATTAATAATGACAATTTTATCGTGATTTTATTTTCGTGAAGTTGGATTTTCTGCTTCTTGTATGGCTTCAGAAAGAAATAGTCACGGTTTGGAGAACAATACATAAATTTCAGAGTTCTTCCAATCGCAGGTTGACCCAACCCATTATTCAAGAAGCGAAAGCTAATTTCATTGAATTAGAGAAAAACATCCCTACGAAAAAGTGGAGCAAACATGAAACAGCAACAAACTCCAAACTGTGTCCCAACATAATGTGGGCACATTAGTGAGCCTATTCAACAAATTCAGCTAAAGAACTCAAGAAACCTAAAGACCCAGCTTTAACACACACTGATCAAATCCATTCTTGAAGTGACACCCGAAAGAGACCACTCGATGCTATCTGGTAGGCTCTGATGCCCGGATCTGGGAGCCCTATACCCTGGTGACGAAGCCGGAAACCCCCACTTCCCACAAATACGGAACTTATAGTAAAAACTAAGCTGATGGAGAAGGAAAGAGCGACAGCTAACGCTGATTCTCCCCTCCACACCTCCAGTAGCAAACTTGCACCCAAATGCCCCAGGACACAGTGTGCCATCTATGCACAACTGTCCATCAGTGCATCTTGAATGCCCAGCAGTCTATGCGGGAAAGACTGGGAGTGGGGTGCATATGTCTTCTTGATCATATTTTAGCCACCAGGACTTGCGGCTCCAAAAAATTCAATCGCAGTTTATCATCCTCCACCAAACACGAGATGGATTGGAACCACACTTCTCTTGCTGGCTTCTATCTCGCGTAGTGACTACCACCGTAGGGCACTTAAATCGATCTCGGTTCAACACTTGGAGAGGCGAAATGTTGTTATGAATATCTAGCCCCCTTCCTGCTTTTATATTCACCTGCTGATTACCCAGTTAGGCAATTAACTTCTTGACTCACAAGTGGAATATTTGTGAGAGTAATGCTCCCAGTGCGACACACATAGACCAGTGCTATGTATTCGCTATGTAATGCTATGTAATTTGGTTCGCGAGCACCAAATTTGACACCCCAAACAGAAGGTAGCGATGTAGTTGAACTCTTAAGATTGCAAACCCCGTTAGTAACCTGATGAAGACATACCAACTCTGCTGTCCCTCAATTGTCTGTGAAAATTTAGCGACGAAGAATTTTAGTGTTTGTGTAGCAGAAACTTCGAAAAAATTTTGTTCTACAAACCATGTCTGTCAAACACCCTACAGGTTTTTTTTACATTTACAAAAAGTAAACAAAGTCAACTTACAAACAAATTGCTGAAGTTTTTATTTTAATGCAATTTTTTAAAGTAATCAGTATCCGCAAACCAAGATGGTTCCTATACTAAGGAACCATATTCATAACCGGTATCTGTATAGGAATCGATACACCACTAGAAATTGATATAGTAGTTGTATCCTCACTTTGCTGAATGTTTCTGGTTTATTTAGTCTTGTCTAGTGTTGCATTGAGTGAGTTGGCTGAGTTGTTGCTTAATCAGAGTAGTTTTAAGCTAGGAAGGAGGAGGCCATTTGTAAAATTCTACCTGCTGGAAGAAGCTTACAAACCAGTATTAGCGTATTGGAACAATTTAAATTTTTGGAAATTGGAATAATATTTCCCCTTCAGTTTTTGATAAGTGTCTAAGAAATTTACGCTCGTTTCAACCGCAAAAACTGTTGCAGTGAAACGAATATGCAATGGGCAAAGTACACTTTTCCCGGGAAAAGTATTCCCAAATGTGGACGTGAGTCAGCAAACATATCCTCTCTTGATGAAACCAACCTCTTGGCTAACATACTCTAGTTTAATTTAGATTAGCAGTAATAATAAGGTAAAGTAATTGACTGCATGTGGTACGCTGACTAGCACCGATGTAAGTTTTAAAACAGCCTGGTTGTGTTGTCAGCTGCTTATTTCTGGATATGTTAAGTGTCAGAGCAAAGAGCGTGGAGCAACGTGCAGCTATTGGTGAACCGATCGCTATGCACCGGTGATGTAGTGATCAGTTCCCGATCGGTTAGGAATTTTAAAATTAATTGTTTAATATTCCGCATGAACGTAGACAACAAAATCGTCCATAACTGGATGGAGCTAATATCAGACACATTTAGCTGTTCTAATAGCATTACTTCGAGTAATATGCTTTATTTGGAGGAAAAACCCATCATTCAAACCATCAACAAATACATGAATCCAGCTGCCGATGGGTGAAGTTTAGCGAACCATCGGCGCCAATGTATCGCCAGGGCCGGATTTATAAATAGGCCCGAGAGGCCCGGGCCTATAGCGGCACTTTTTTAGGGGCGGCATGACAGCTTAAAAACAATAACGTATACGTGAGAAACGCTAGTGCTAGTTTTGTGGGCGCTCCGCCTTTCATGAAATTTTATCAATAATAACTATTTTATTAATGTTGTTGCTATCATCAGTAATGTTTTCCACCAACAATAACCGTTACAGTATCACGTAGACCTATTTTGAGGTAGACAACGGCTCATTTCTTTTTAACTTTCTGTAAATAGTTCGACATTTTTTCTCCATCAAGTTAATGTCGTATTAGTACTGATTGAGCGTAGGCTCTGTGCTATACTTGAGGGGGCCTATTGGCTTTTTCTTTAAAACGTAGTTACATTATTTACAAACTTTTCACTCTTTGTGTTTCGGGTTGGTTGTCATGCGCTCATCGTAATAGCGGAAAAAAATGTGTAGCCATGGGCAAGTGAAACTAAGCATCGCTCAGTACAAAATAAGTTACTTTTAATTACTTTGCTTAGTAAGACAGCGTAAGTTATTTTTGCCGTACCAGTTTTCCCATACGTCACAAATTAAGAAAGGTGCTGGATTGGGGGGGGGGGGGGGTGGATAAATTAAACATTCTGCAAGAGTCTAGGGGAGGGGGGAAGTTGGAGGCATTGAAGAGCGGCATTGTTGTTCGGCCTACAGGCGGTAAGAGCTTAAATTCGGCCCTGTGTATCGCCAATGTATCGGTAACCGGTTGACACAGTGGTATTTCAAAGACAACTTACAACGCAATACCACCAACAAAGAACACAGTTCAACAATTAAATTTTCGGAGAACTCCTATCTCCTAAGGAATTATCACCCAAAACTATGAAAAAAAGTGGTTCACATCACAACATCGCTCATTGAATAAAAATTTGAACCCTCGCGCTCGCGCATGTCAGCAGGACCACTGTTCTGTAGGGAGATCTGAACTGCTCACTCTCTGTCCAGGGCAGCACCAAGTTCGGGTCTGACCAGCAGGTTGATGTTACAGTAGCTGGGGGATGCTATATTCATTAGAGGAACTCCATTCATCTCAAATTTTTTTTATGACGAGTGGCTCTAATGCCCTAAAGTGGTTGTCGTGTAGAGCATTAGATGCATTGTGCCATTATGATGCCATCTATGTTGGAGAAACCCGTCGTCAGCTACACGTTACGCTCAGAGAACATGCCAATGCTGTTTTCAAGTGTGACCGTTACTGTACCGTGACCGTGTTACTGTAACAAACATTACATGGCCAATTACTACAAGTAACTAAATGAGTCTGACTAAACTTGAATGACGGATCCTAGTAGACATCAAAACAAGAAAAAAGGCCATAGTCTGGAATGCATCTTTTCCGAGTAACAGCCCTCTTCAGTAAACCTTTCTTCCAGCTTTTCTACAAAGGAGAGGTTGTGGCCCAAAAATGACCATGAACCCGGTAAGTAAGCCTACTTCGTGGCTACCCAGCAACAACAGCGCATACAGTTGTTTGTTTTGGTCCGTTGTAAAAAAAAAAATTACACTAAAATAGGACACATTTGTGTACTTCATCCAGATACGTGTTAGCTTTCCTGCTTCACGAGGAGCAAACACAAACCTACAAATTCCTCACTTCTGAAATGAAGACGATGCCTTATTGGTATTGGTGCTCCGCATGGCGACGTAATGTTTGTTTCAATAAATAAAGCCCAAAGAGGTTATGCCCCCCATCCCATCCTTAGCGCTCTTCCCTATACTGCCCCATCTACAAAGGTGTGAGACCTCAAACTAACATGAATTGTGTAGTACTGAAATTGCACGAATTATGTCCAAAATTGCATTGTTTTGGAAACCTTAGGTGAAAGTTATGAATATTTTTCATCTTTTTACCCCGAACTTTCGGGGGGCTGTAACTAAAAACGGGTTTATTTCCGGACCCATGTTTATAAGACTTTTTTGTCTTATATTTGGTCATAGACCACACCCTCAAAGTTTGTACAGACCATTCAGTTACACCCTGTATAAGCAGCCGCCTCGATGGGCATCATTCTTTCATCCTAGGTCCGCTTCTTCTACAACTACTGGCTTCAGGACGGACTCTTCGTACTTCCCGCCTGACTTAGGCGATCCCCTTCGGCTCTGGTGCGCCGGTATCCCTCCTCGTCACGCGACGGATTCAGACTCCTTCATCTGACTTTAGTACTTACTCCTGGATTCCGGAGTGTACCTGACAGACTCCCCACTGAGGGTGTTCACGGACTCCTTCTGCCTGGACTCGTCTAGACTTGAGTCAGTCCCTTGCTTTCTCATCACCTTTCTGGTCAAAACCCGACGTGACTTTCTGCGATTTCGTGGTCTTTCCCCGGACTCCTTCTTTTCTCCCATCCTTCACGGATTCCACCCGCTCGTGTCTGGACTCTTCATCATGGACTCTTCGGTCGTCATTGCATCCCCAAGCTCTTCAACAATGTCTCGGCCGCTTCGGATTCCCCGGTCTTCCCTTAGCGGCTCATCGGACTCCTCCTCCAGTCTTCCTGTACGGAAACCAGATTACACCTCTCTCTACCTTTTGGCATCGAGTCCCACGACCACCCTGTCTTTCGCAAGCAGCACCTCTTAGTTGCAGCGGGCGCTCTCACTTTTCCAAGTCTTCTCGCATCCATCTCAACCGTCGGCATCTCATGGCCTCCACATCACTTAGCCGTTTCTTGGACCTTTACTCTCTTCAACGGACTGTGGACTCTCCACCAAGACACTCTCCCGTCCGCCCTTCGGCAAATTCTGCTGCCCTACGACCTGTTGATACCCCCGACCTCCCGAGTGTCCGGCTACTCATCCCTTTTCCAAGTTTTCCTCGTGCAGCACCTGCCGTTTTGGCGGACTCTCAGCCATCCAACGACGAAACTGAGCGTCCGTCATCTCCCTCTTTGATCTCCGCACACCTTGTGGTGTCCGCATCACCCTGCCTCCTTTGTGCCGAGTTGAACATTTCCTCCTCGT
Source organism: Lithobius niger (assembly GCA_023313725.1). NCBI lineage: Eukaryota > Metazoa > Arthropoda > Chilopoda > Lithobiomorpha > Lithobiidae > Lithobius > Lithobius niger. The sequence goes on along the minus strand of JAHWFP010257535.1, from coordinate 6,770 downwards.
CTTCTTCGTCGGACTCCCCAGCACCAGCCTCTTTCGTGCCAACTCCGCAAGACCGTTCCCTGGACTACCTCTCTTTGACTCCCCGGTCTCCTACAACCATCTCAGGTTTGCGGATTACTACTCAGGGCATCACTAGACTCGTCACCAACAAGACTGCAACGCCGTCAGTACCTCCGCCTACTCCTTGTGTAGTAATGACGGGGCCTTCCTGCACTGCCGTCATTACGCCTCCGACCTCCCGGTCTCTCCTTCCGGACTCCTCTTCATCTTCTTCTACTATTACATCCTTACCTTCAGTACGGACTCCTTCTTCTTAAAGGACTTCAACCTCACCCGCAAGTCGCGGGCACTGTTGCAATCCCGACCCCTGAGAGACTTTCACTGTTCTTTTAATAAAGCTTTCACTTCTAATTATAAAAAAAAAAGAGAGAAAAGAAAAGAATAGTCGTCACCAATATGGTTCAACCTGTTGATATGATATCGTTCGTTTCTCTCATATCAATCTTTGACCTTCACATGACCCTTACTGCGGTCTCCTGACGACGTTCACTTCTTCACCCAAGAATCTACCACCTTTATTGCATCGCCATAATCCCTGCGGACTCCTTCGAGCTACCAGCCTGGGAACTATCCTTCCAGCTCCGGTTCCAAAAGATTTTTTCTGCTCATCTTGCGGACCTCCGGACTCCGGTAATTCGGGCATCCACCTCTTGCCCTTTTTTTCCTTCGACTCCGAGCTTCCAAACTCTGCCAATGGCCGGCACCATTCGTCACCTTTCTGTGGACTCCTCGGATTCCGTCCTAATGCTTCCACCATTCTTTTTCACATTTCTTCTTTTTGCCCTTCGAGCAAGGAAGCGGGGGAGGGGGGGCCACCGAGGGCACCCCTCGTACACCTGCTACATTGGCCAACCTACCAGAGTCAACACCTTCCCAAAATCTCAGTCCATTATTTCTTCACGAACACTCACGTCCCAGGTCTCCTGGGACACTCGATTGCTTCTCCCGTTCGTTACACGGTGGCGCTCATGCAGCTTCGCGCACTTCTGAACGGTTTTTTTGCCGCAACGGTTCTCGCCACAGTCGTCTCGTCTCCTTCGTCCTCCATCATGGCTACTGCACCCAAGGATGCCTTGACAGATTTACCATCACTTTAGCCCTGGACTGCCTGGAAACATGCACCAGTGGAAGGCCACGTTGGACCGTACTCCGACCCCGTTCAATGTTCGTGTTTAGAGTTTGTCGGGTCGAAGTTCCACCTCGACCCGCACCCATGCTGCCAGTTTCACCGATCTTCCGACTGGTTCACCCGTAAGTGTAGTGTCTGTGACCGCTTGTCGTAGGATCAGTGGACTGTTATCCTTCGACGCCACACTAAAAACCGCATCCAGAACCTCAAGCGCGTTCGACGCCGTCCTGCTTCAGCTCCGGACTCTTCTCCCACCAAGATCTCTAAGAAAGTTTAATTTGCTCCATCAATTGAAGCTGCTTCAACGTCTTCTCCTCAAGTACGTGCCAAATCAACACCGCGCCTTCCTACAAAAAGCAAATCTCGTCCTCTCTCTTCCAGTACTCTATCGGACTCTTCCAGTTCAACCTCGGAATGTGCCACTTCCACAAGGACTCCGCGACTCCCGTCCCTGGAGGAGCTAAGAGCTTCCCTTCTCTGCAGACTTCAACTCTCCACCGATGATGAGGCTCACTTCCAGATCAACCTCACCTCCCTGGATTCAGAGGGCTGTGCCTTCCAACAAGAATTGGATTCTCTACGCACTGTGAACACGACTCTTCGTTCTTCGGCGACATCCCTGGTTGCCCTTCAACGGAAAAGTAACCACCAGGAAGATACCATCCGTTTCCTGCGGACTGCAAATAACACTTTCGCCTCCGACCTCAACAATGTCCAGGACACGTCTTCGACCCTGCGTACCTGGAATGACCTCGTAAAAAAGAAATTGCGACGTGTGACCTAGCTCTCGCATGGAGGGAAGACTTTTGTGTACGTTCACACACATGGCGCCCTCTCGGACACCAAATTTCACCCTGACCAACTCTTTCTGGGTCTTGTGACAGAGTCTTCCTCCCTGCAACAGCTCACCAAGACACTGTCGACGATTCCGGCTCTTCTGTCGAGTCCCCGTTCCCCGTTGTCTGGCAACTTCTTCCCGAGCTCTCCCGCCAGTCACTGAAGCCGAATCCCAGACAGTGGTTTCTTCATGGGCTACAGCCTCTTCTCATAGGCGCCGGAGCCGGTGGGGCCATGGCCCCACCACTTTTGCAGTTTAGTCTATTTGGCCCCACCACTTCTTATATTAGAAATCGCTCTATAGTAAGCTTGCATTGCTAGTCTGGCTTATTTGTATTGTTTTGTCCAGTGAATGGCCATTAAAAATAATTTGTTAGTTTACGTTTCAGTGACTTTAAATATAGTTTTAGTTATTTAGGCTGCCCAAGTCGGCGACACGTATAAAACTAAGTGAACTGATTGCGTGTCTTGACGTAGGCTTTTAGCGCCTAGCCACTGAGCTGTTGGTTGTACGTTGCCTGACGTGACTTTCCAAACTCACCGAAAGCACCCTTGCACATCGATGTAAGCTAATACACATCACGCATTTATTAGAAAAGGTGAATACAAGCATTTACGAGGGTGATGGTTTGGTAGTACTTGTAATGAATATTAAAGAAATTGCGAAATGTTTATTGTGGTTTTTACTTTAGACAGCCAAAACCGACCATCCACGACACGGCATCTTCCCGATAAAAAAACAAATCAGTCTGGGGCCCAGCTCCACTCAGTATCGTGCATATAATTATGCAAACGCATTATTTTCACATTTTTATTAATCGGTTTAAAAAAAAAACACCCTTGGGATCTGTTTCCATGTGTATGTCCAGATTACAGACTTGATAGAAAAAAATTCCGGTGGGATTTCGGAACATGGCCCCACCACATTTTTAAGGCTTCAGGCGCCTCTGCCTCTTCTTCCATCGAACTACAACAACTATCGCCTTATACAGTATGGCAGTACGACGACGCCCCCTCTTTTATTCCTGTTTTCCCTGGGCTAACACAATGTTCATCAGTTTCTACAAGGAACGCTCCCTGCCTGGACTGCCGCACCCGGGCTAAAGGCATGGCACTTGGTTTCCGAGTTCTGCTGTTAAGAATTTCCATCGTACGCCTTTTGAACCAGGGAGTCCTTCTATTAACACTTTGCCTTCTTTTCATCTAAAAAAAAATTCGGACAATCAATCTGCTCATTTTTTGGATCCTTACACCTTTCGGCATTGGACTCCCCGGCATCCGGCCTTGTCTACTCGATCTGTCCTTAAAAACAAAACACAAAACAAAAAAAAACACAAAGTAAACAGTATAATACCTGGGAAGAGAAGAGAAGGTGACAGCAACAAAGGAATAGACGAAGTAAGAAACAGAGTCAACTCAATTGCACCTCAAGTTATTACGCCATGGTGACCACGGACTCCCCAACCATGGCACCTTACAAAAACTTCGCTTCCATCACCTTCCCTCACTTCACGTCCACGATTGGACACCTGCGGACTCCGGACACCGGGTAGCCATCTCCCTGCCATGGAGCCCCCTTTTCGTTCTAAATTTACACCCACTCATCCGCCGGTATCCTCACCCACCACTTCAACTGTCCCTCTCTTCGTGACTTACTTTGGAACTTATTTCTTCCATCGACCCTTTTGCACTCTTCAAGACTGTTTCGGGAACACACCTCATCGCGCGGACACCCAGTATCCACCACAGCCATCTGTTGCCGAACGACTCCCAGTATCTTCAACTTCACCTGGATCACCATTTTCAAGGTATGGGAAAAAATTGTCATGTTTGCATGCTTCCTTTTTTCCTTTTATCTGGCCCTCAACACGGTCTCCTTCCCCGTCCCCTTCGAGATTCCTGCCGGCCTCTTGTCACTTAATCGTCAAGCCTGCTCTGGGGCAGCCTGCTTGCAGCACAGGCTCTAGCACCTTTGGCATCCACCTTCGAGGGACAAAGTCTGCTAGTTAATTTAGGTAATGCATGTTTTCATGGCATATAGAAAGTCCAAAATACCAGGTACAGCGGGTTAATTTTGGTTTCTATTGCCCTTATGAAAACATACGTTACCTTGGCCCGCCTGGCCTCCCCTGTCAGTCGCCAAAGTAGACCCTGAGTGGCAGAAAAAATGACTCCCATCGCTGAGGCGGCTCCTTATATAGAGGCCCACGCGCATGTGCGATGGAATGAGGGCTGCGAGCACGGCAGTGACGCCAACGTCTTCTCTAGGGAAAAGAGCCTTCAAAGGAAGGGAATGCTAGTTAATTTAGGTAATGTATGTTTTCATAGGGGCAATAGAAACCAAAATCAACCAGCTGTACCTGGTATTTTGGACTTTTAGTCAATACATATTGCCTTATTTGAATTACCAGTGGCTTAGTTCTTGCCATTCTTCATCGATCTGTTATGGGGTCCTTTTATTAAAAAAGCGACCAAGTTTCCTTTTTAGCTTTTTAAAAAGTGTATTTGCTTAGTACGTGCTCTGATTTGGGAACCAAAATGTTGCACTTAGTTGCTTCTGGTTTTATCCCAGAATGTGTCCCCTAATAAATTTTGGCATTATTGTCGAAAAATTCCTGACAAATTGTAAAAGAAGAGCCACACCAATGATAGCACACAATCACACCAACACACATAATGATAGCAGGATCCGGGTACCCCAAGAGTCGCATGAGCAGTTGGCCGTCATCTTTATTGTCAGGACTTCTGCCCGTCAAGACATGTTTTCATAGTCTCTGCTGTGTCGTAACTTATATGTTTTCGCACTTTTTTTCATTTTGTGCCGTTCCTGACTTTTTAGAAGTGTATTTCTTAGATTTTCATGGCTCCGTTCGAGATACATGTTATGGTGACGCCAGATCGGCCTATTGACTGCACATACTTTAAAAAATTGTGAATTGGTCATTCACAAACTTAGTTGGTCATGTAGGTCATGTAGTCCCAATACTAGGCCTTGTGCTACGTGCCTGTTGATCCCTCTGGAGCCATCATCCTTCCTAAACGTGACGCTCCTCTAAATTTCAATTGACACAAGTTTCAAGCGAAGTGTGTCAGAGGTTGCGCATTGGCTACTGACTCCCCGCAATCGACGCCTGGAAGCAGAAAGGAAAAATCAGCCCCCAAGAACAACACTAAAAAAAGTGCTTCGATGCCGAAGAAAAAGACTTCTATTGTGTCTGATCCACCTAAAAAACAATCTCCACTCATTTCAGACATCGTTAAACGTGACGTTTCTGTCTCTGCAGGTTTGGACTTTGACTGATTACGAGCCAATGTCAACGACGAAATTCTTACACGCTGAATCACCGGTATGCGCCTTGCCAAAAGCCAGCTGCTACACAGAATAAGCTAGAAATAAACCTCCGGTCATGCTGTCTCTGCTCTGTTCACTCTGCACTTGATCATTCTAAATCCATTATTGGTAAAATCGATTCCAAAAGGATGAACCAAAGAGTGCCATGCCTCTGCCAACATCCGTCGCAGCTCCGCCTGCATGCTCGGATGTGTCGCTCATGGTTGAAAAGCTCCCGCTTGTACCGATCTTCCCTGAACACGTCGTTTTCTTTCGTCTTGGAAAAAAATGTTCCCCGCCAGGAAAGACTATTTTCACTTAAGTCCAATTCTGCTGATTGATAATGATCAAACTTTAGTGCTGTACCACTCGTCAGATTCTGGTTCTCCTGTTTCTTCTGATATCAAATATAAGAAACGACTTAAGAAGTCAAAAAAGAAGAAAGAGAATCGAAACATTCACCTAAATAGTCTTCAAAGAAGAAAAAAAAAACAGTTGCTTCGTCCAAGCCGCCTGTGGATCATAATTCTCCTTCCCTTGGGCCCCTTTGTTTGGAGTTTTGTCTTCTATCGTCCAATGCCACCTTAACACCTGTAAGAATCGAGGACTCAAAACTGCTACTGTTTCGCCACCTGTGCCATGCAAGCCCTGTTGTAGGAGGCTTTCCGCAATCTGCTCTCATCGTCCAGGGCGACGAGAGCAGATCGCGGAAAGCCTTCCTACAGAAAGAGGATGACTCGTCCTCTTTCTGTTCAGACATGTGGGTCATTTAAAGAGTAAATGATGACCTATTAGGACTTTATGGACCTAAAAATCAGTAACCGGTGCTTACTACTTTTACTGTGGCGATTCGATGACATTATCAGAAAAATTACGCGATTACCACACACGGACGAACACTAAAAAGTCCACTTGCATTTTCGGTGAATACACACAGAGTCTGTGGTGGTCCTATCACCTTCTTCAGAAGTAAAAACGAAGCACGTTTGAAGATTACCTCATTTTGAAATTCGCACTGCAAAAGTTAGGAGCGCGAAATCAGAAATCAGGATCCTCGTGCTTGGGTCACGGACACACTGATAGCATTGTGGAACCACAAGTTCGCCTACAGCTTCCCTACTTACATCCTGATCCTGGAGAAGATTGCAAAGATGGAAGGAACATTCATCCTCGTTGCCCAGGATTGGCCTGCTCAACCATGGTTCGCTCCTCTCCTGGAGCTTCTAATGGGCTGCCCAAGAAGACTACCCACGTAGGAGAACCTCCTGACCCAGAAGAATGGAAGCATCGTCCACCAAGCATTTTCATAAACAGGACGGAAAGTTAAATAAGCTCAATAAGTGGTAAATAAATACAGATGCAAACCTATTTTTTACATTGCCTTTTGGATTTAATCTACTCGAGACCAAAGAC